>VWYI01036670.1:0-28144 GCA_013399455.1 Anthoscopus minutus | reverse complement strand
CTGGAAAAGATCTGCCCCCCCCTCTTTTTTTTTTTTTTGTTTATCTTCTGCTACACCTTGGCTGGTAAAATAAAAGAATTACTGAACTGCTGCTTTGGAGCAGATAGAGAAACCACCACAGCCAATGTCTTTTACATTCTGAAAGGAATTTTTGTCATTTAATGAAAAGGCTTCCAAAACCCAAAAAGGCTTTCCAAAGGGAAGTATTCAGGAGGAATATTTACTAAGTAAAAGATTTTTTCTAGAGAGACTGAATACGTCCACCTTCATACCCATTTTCTACAGCAGGAATTATGACATGCTTTTGCAATTCAATATACCCTTTTAAATACTTACATGTGAGATTTAATGTATCACTTTAATGGTAGTAGACACAGATGGAGAAAAAAATTAGAGCCTTTTTTCTCAAAATATCACAAATCAATAAGAAGTATAATTTTGTAAACCAGATATCATGGCAAGTCCCTTTATTTCTTGAATAGATATATGACCAACTTAAAAGGTGACAATATCTCCTCTCTTATAAACTAGTTTCTCTGGCATTAAAGCTAGGAATTCAGACACCTTCTTACTGAAATCCTTCATCTTGAGTTATGTGATGAATTCTCTTGATGTCATGTTACATATTTAGAATGCATGCTTTAATTAAATTCCCATGTTTTCTCTTCCCAGACCTATGCAGCAGAGACCTGATTTGTTTTTTCCAGGAATGGTATTGGCATTCAGAACAGCAAGTCCTTTGGAGGTTAGGGATACTATAGGATGTAACTATTGAGATAACCACCAAGAGGAGAATGAAAGTCCTTCAGACTTACTTTCAATATTTCAAAATATGCCTTTTAGTAATAGATTTGTTGGTAATTATCCATTCCCCATGGACATGTGGAAGGGACAAAGAAAATAAATTGAAGGAAAAAGATAGCTAGTTAGCTTTTTTTAATTCTAAATTTTTTTTTTTTTTTTTTTTTGTTGAAAGGAATTACAGGTGTATGTTCCCAAGGACATATTTTTTATCTGAGTATTTCTCTGAAGTCCATTGACTAAAAGTAGTCATAAAGGTATATTTGCAAGCAGAATTTGTTGACATTTACAGCATAACACAAATCCACAACGTTAATATTTTCTTCTTCACATCCAGACAATTGTAAGCAGAGGCAACTTGCCAGCAAAAATAACTTATGCTTATTGGCACAGAACTGTTGTGGAGGATTATTCTCACTATGCTCAGGAGTATGAGGATGATTAAGAGTGGAAGTTCACATTTGTACAGATATTTAGGGACTCAACCTGTTAGAAAGAGGATAGCATGGAGCAAGATTTTATCTTACATATTTTAAGAACACAACATTAGACAACAAGTGTCTAGAATGGCAAAATATTTTTCAGCATATCTTTGTAAAAGAATCTGAAAAGATAGACTGGAAGCTAGGAAAATGTAGCATCTGAGTGTCTGTTTATCTGAAGTATTTGTTTGAGACTCAAAACTTGGATCAAATTCTCATAAGGTTTGCAGTTTCTTCTGGGATTTCCAGTTCTTATTTGTTCTGATCCTAATCTTATGGAAAGAAAGAAAGAAAAATAATCCCATGTAGCTCTTCAGTTTACAGTCTTAACAAGACAGGTGGGAAAATAGCTCTAAAATCAGCATACTCAGTTTCTGAAATTTCTGCAGTGGATCAGCTATGCTTTAGTAACATTACTCCCATAAAGCATTACACTCAAAAGGAAACTATATCCTATAATTTCAAGGTAACTGTGAATTTTAAGTTTCCACAGTCATTATTTAACTCCTGGCACTTAACAACCTACTGAATTACACAACAAGAACCTCAGCAAATACATTCCCTGTCAAAATTTGAGGTCATGAACCTCTGATTCAATATTCAAAAGAGACCATGTCCTTGGGGACTTCACATTTCTTTTACATTATTGTTCACACATCTGCATATGCATGTGGAAACATTTCTTTAGGTCAGTAGATAAAACTGAGTGGAATTTGAATCCCAGGAAAATTCTTCATCAGACAAGGAGCAACACAAATTTTACTGGTTTATGAAGCCCTTATGTGGCCACATATACTCTAAGCCATCACCAGTTCAGAGTTCTGCACTGTTTGGCCTCAGATTTATTGGAGATTGGATGTCCATAGATCTAGATGGAGATAAGTTTAGCTCTTCCTCATAAAAGAGGTACAGAAGCATGAAATCAGATGCCTTCTGTTGGAACTAGTTCAGACTGAATATTTTCATTGCCTTTATCTGATGATGTTAAGCAGACACTGTAAAACCAATATTAATTAGTTTTTAAAGAAATAGTCAATAGAGTATTGTCCCTTGCTGTATTTCTGTTGTGGTTTAGGAATGGTGCTCCCCAGTTCAGTGACTCCCCCAGTGAGACTCTCCCAAACCAGTGGCTGCTTGCTTGCTCCCCACCTTCCTCTCCCCTTTTCTGGGGATGGAGTTGAGAACTGGAGACATGAAAGGTGAAAATCACCAGTTGAGAACAATTTACTGAAAACAGCAATGAGATAGGAAAATAAGCAGTAAAAGCAACAACATTAACAACAAAGGTGTACAAAGAGAGGGTGAATTACATGCAAAATGCTCACCAGGCCTGGGACAAATGGTGGGCAGCTTCCCCTCAGGCACCACACTTCAACATCCTTCTCCAAAGAGAGACAATCCCTTTTCCCCTGTCCTGGCAATGACCTCAGGAGGAATAGAATAACAAAATGTCTTGGGCATTCCCCTTCCCGCTGGTCTGGGCTAGAACCAGGACAACTTACTATCATGAATCCAGAAAAAAAGTAGAATTTCTTGCTTACATATAAAACAGTAACAGAGCATGCTAGCTATGCCCCTGTGGAAGTAATGTGAGTTATCACTGAAGAATTTCTTACTTCCTGTCAAATAGAAGTAATCAAATATAATCCAGAGATATCCTCTGAATAATTTCTTGTCTGAATGTTAAGGTGCTGAAATTATTCTAGGGAACTCCATTCACTTTCAACCAAAATGACTTGACATTTAGGCATATTTCTGCAACATCTTGCAGGTTAAAAGATAAAACCAGGATAATTTATTTCTAGTTGTCAAGCACAATAAATCATTGCTGCTACAGCTCATATAGGGAAAAAAATCTGTTCCTCAATAATTTAATACTTAGAAGTAATAAAACATCCTTTAGTAAAAAATGAAGTAAATAAAACCAGGATTATTGAGGTAAATAGCAGACTGCTGTCATGGACAGATGCTAAAACATGATCATTTGCACTCTAGTGAGACTGGAATTAGACTGGAAATGTATTATATCAATAATGGTGTAATTGTGATGACTTGATCTTTATGAAATGCCTCAGGATGTGCTAGAGACATTGTCAATGAGTAAGAACAGGTGAACCTTAGCCTGACTAATACACCTGAAGTGAAGGGAAGGAAATAGAAGAGAGGAAGTAGGAAAGGGGAAACAAAGAAGAATTGAACTAAATGAATGTCAGGAGTTTCTCACATATGAGTTGACATCTGTTGCTAGATCAGTTGTGCCTGTAGGCAGAAGATACCTTGGGTTGAGACTATACATTTGTTAAGCAAACAAATCCAGCAAGGAAAAAAGTGATCCTGAGTTCATCCCTTGCATTTGGGTCCTTCAAGCTACATCAGTGCATATTGATGACTCCTCAGAGTCTTTGAACAGTATCTTTCAGACACCTCAATATCCAAGAGACATTTTTGCTTCTTACTTCAAGCCACAAATCAGCTTGTGTTGTACATCTGTGCTCCAGGCAAATGCAGGATAAGGACACTTCTGTTTCTCAGCAGACTACTTGCTGATTTGTTTTCTTAATAATCAGAGCTCGCATTGCTTACAAAATTAGGAAACAGTGAATCCTGCTGAAGTCAACACTCCATCTAAGTGCATGCTTTATCCAGAGCTGCTGAATCCCTAATCCTTACATAGAGTCCTTTCCAAACAACCAATCAGATACACTTTGGTTCAGAAAATATTCTTTACCTTCCCCGTATGTTACAGAAAACTGAGACAGTGTGTGCTTTGGTATTGAATAGGACTCCTGCAATTATATAGACACAACGTGAGACAGTTTCCCCCATAGGAAGATTATATTGCCATGGTAACCAAGAAAGGAAGTCGATTAGAATTCACATTTTCCTCCATTTCCATATTATTATTTGCTCATGACAGTTACATTATTTAGAACCAAAGAACTTTAATCAAAGTTATACAATTTCTGAAAGCAGTGGGAGTATGCTTACATGATGGGAAAGTAGTATTTCTCCTTTCTAATAAGTAGACTTTAATATAATCATGGACTGGTTTGGCTTGATCTTTAAAGATCCTCCAAACCAACCCTCCTGCGATGAGCAGGCATAACTTCTGCAGTAGAAGACAGCAGAGTGGAGCATTGACTCTTTATTATTTTGTGAACAATGCATGAAATAGTTTCCTGTTGAACCTGCAATCTGTGGAAGAAGAATCTGTTAAAATGATTGTCAGTGAGGGTTATCTACCTCGCTCATCTGATTTCCTGATGCCACCATTAAAATCTGGGATTATTTTAGCAGACCAGAAGTGAGCAGAAGTTCTTGGCATGGGACAAAAAGAATTCACATGTGGTTTTGGTCAATATCTTTTCAAAGTATGAGGTTAAAGTAGAGGCTAACACATTTTGGAAAGAAAGTCTTATCTTTGGTGATAAAGTTACCATAGTAGGTTTTACTCTCTTGGTCACAAAGGATGATCCAGAAGGGACATGTTTTCTCTCAATAACAAAGGAAGGGCAGCTTTGCAGTGACTCACCTGTTCAAGTGTGGTCATGTTCTGCATGAATATTTTTTCAATGCTGAGCACTAACAGAAAAACTGAGAAAGATTATTGTTTGAAGTACTTTTTCCATTTTCACCCTTTCCTTTTAGGTTTGCCTTTTTTTTTAAAAAAAAAAACAAACCTCAATCTCTATTGCACTCAAAGCCTTATATATAGGAAGTAAAGCCTCCTAGTATCTATAGCTGATCTTGGTGTTATGTTCAGTGTCTAAGATCAAATTTAATTCTTTCTCAAGCAGAGTAAGATAGAGGAAATTGTATTGAATCATCAGAATCCTCCAGCTTTTACTGAGAGCAGTATGAAGCTCAGGTGGTCTCTTAATCTTGAGTACACTTCAGTGAATTTTTTCACCTTTCTATGACACAGTTTTCCTCATTCTCATTAGTTCCTATTTAAAGCTTGCAAGTGGCACAATAGCCTGCCAGATGTGATAGATGTAAGGAACTTTGCTTGTTAGCAAAAACTCCCTGGGTCTGTCAGGTCTTTATCGCTTATGATACTCACAAAGCTTATGCTTAAAGAAGTTGCCAGGCAGCAGATATTTGAACACCAGATGATTGATACAGCAAGCATGAACTATCTCAGACCATCTCAAACCCAGACAAGTCCCGAGATCCTTTGTGGCCTGCGGAAGGGAAGAAAATTGTAGCTGGTGATGGTAAAAATCATAATTAGTAGGCCATCAGAAAGATTTATCTGAAGAATAACACTCTCTGATATGGAACAAAAGAGAGAATCAGCAGGTTATGGTCAAGATAACCAAAAGCACTTATGGCACAATAAGGTTAACTAAGTACATCTATCCAATTGCTTCAAAACTTTGTTCTTTATAAAAGATGCATTCTCCAGGCCAGAAAAGAGCAACTTGTGTCTTCCTTCAAAATGAATTCAAAAGTTTCTAATATTCAGTTATAGACCATGGTGCTTAGATTCCATGCAAACTTCACAATGAAACAGAGAAATGAGGAGGTCCTGTCTCAAAACAGTCACCACCTCTGGGACCTCACTGCTGCTTTTTGCTCTTAAGAGGAAAGATAAAATATTTGAATTATAAATTAATTCTTATTCACATCCAGTCTTTTGTGACTAAAAGTGCCTGTCCACTCCTCCTGAATGCCTGAAGTTTTTTTGTATCATTTCCTTCATTAATATCCAAAATGTTTTCATTTTTTCTTGAAACCTAATGTTTTTCATATTATCTTCTCATGAATAAATACTATTAGAGGATTTTCTCATGAAGGTAAAATGGGTATAGTCCTGCTTTTGAATCGTTTTAAAAATGAAAATTCTCAACAGTAGGCTAAATATGCTTTCTGCTTTAAAATCCATAACCTCTTCTAGCCATATTTTACCTTTAATTGTAGTGACAGTCATGAGATAATTGCAGTACAACGAATCAATGTGAAAACAATTGACCTAAACATTAGCAGTTAGTGAAGAGTCCAAAAATTGCATCAAAACCTCAGAGGAGGCATACCTAACATGTTAAATCTGGTGAGAAAGTATCTTGCAAGATAATGTATCATTTGATGAAATTACAAGCCCAGATATCTTAAACATTTTATTTTTGGCACCTGGCACCAAGTAAGAACATAATGTAAACACAACATGGCCATAGCTTGATAGAACCTATGGGTGGAACCTAATATCTGCCTATGATCAACCACAACATTATAAATAAATATGCTGAAATATCCAGGCACCCACAGAGCTCTAAACAGATTTAGGCTGCTTTCTGAATGTAATTAATGTTTATGAAAGAGATTATGATTTTCCCTCTCACGGGAAAGAAAATGTATTTCTAGGTTAACTAGACTGTCAGATTAACAAAAGTTGATTCTGTAGATATGTATTAATAAAGAGATGCTTAAAATGTAATTATTAAAACCCGCTCAAGGTCTCAGAGCATTCACAGTGGGTATCCCTCTCCTTCCAATAATCCTATATAATAAAAAATTACTAATATATCCTATCATAAAATCATTACTATACAATATATCATTAACACTTTAGAATAAATTAATAAAATATTATTATAAATTACACGTTATTAATAAATTATTAAATTAAGATATAATTTATCTATAAAATAAAAATTCCTACTAGTTTGGGTCATACAATAACATCATGTAAATTAATCCAAAATACCTATTTTAGAGTTTGTTTTTACCTCTGGTATAATGTGAGTGAACTAAAAGTTGTTTATTTGTTTGGCTGCTTCAAGGCATGAAGATATGGCTGGGAATCCCTCTTCACTGCATTCCAAATGCTTTTCTTAGAAGTTCAAAAGAGGTTTCTTAGGTTTGCTAAGGTTTTAGAAAAATATTTATGTATCCATTTTTCAGCATTTCAGGAAACAAATTTGTTACCTGGTCTTAGGATCTCATTTTTATGGTTTTCATCATGTAATTGATTTCTGAAGTTACCTGCACAAAGATAATGTAGTGAATACTGCTTGCATTAGTTGCCAGTATTTTCTTGAGATTGAATCCTGGCATATTTAAAAAATACGGTGATTTGATTAGCTTTATGAAAACATCTGTAACTATGTCAAACCTGGGAAAGAAACAGGAAGTTACAGCTATATCTGGAAATTCACTATATGGAACGTCTACTGTGTGTGCATCTGTATTAAATGTTCTTTATCCAGGGCTTATTTTCATTTTTCTCTGAAAATAAGAAAGCACTTCTACTATTTCACTTGAAAGTGCAGATTCAAATGTAACTTTCCAACCCTGCTGAAGCAAAAAGCTGTGTATTTGGAGGAATCAGCTCTTAGCATCATGGAAAGACTGAAAAACCTACATGACAGGTTCTATCCTAGTATGGATCCCTGAGGGACACCACTCATTGCTGATTTCCATTTGGACATTGGCTGTTGACTGCTGCTTTTTGGAAGTGACCACCCAGATGATTTGATTCCTTATCCAGCAAAGTACATCCAGCACATGTGTCTCTCCAATTTAGTGAGAAGGGCGGTGTATGGAACCATGGAAAAGAAAAAAAGAGCAGAGAAGTGATGCCTGTAGCTCTTCCCTTGTCCACTGATGCATCATAGAAAGACACTGTTTTAGACAGGCAATGCCAATAAATTAGACATGATTCAGTGTGGTCAGTATTGATCAGAATTGATCATTCTGATCCAGTGTTGCCTGACTAACATTCATTTGTATCTTTGTGATTTTTGGGACAGGAAAAGGCAGCTTCTCTTCCTGGAAAATGTGCTTAGAGATGCTGCTAAATGATTAGAAAATGTGATTAGATCTAATAAAGTAGATTTTCACTTGCCACAAATGTTAATCCTAATAAAGCCTGAATCTGATCCACTGAATCCTAAAGTATAGTATAGGATTTTAGTATAAAATTGCATGAGAAGCTTGAATTGAAGGTTCACAAAAGTCTGCGTAATGGCAAAATTCTAAACACACGAAATATTACTCTCCATCTACTTTTTGCATAGAGTTTCCTATCAAGGTAACAGTAAGGGAGGAATTCATCATCGGGCACCCCTTTCAGCTTTTTAAGATTCAAAATCTGCTGCTGGGAGAGCCCAGACACATGTGAAACCATTGATGGCAAATAGGTGATGCTGCTTCTGCTGTCCTTATTTCTTAACAATATTATGGAACTTGTGAGCTACTTTCAGCTCATGTTCAAATTGACCTTAAATTAAAAAGGGTGAGGGAAAAGAAACACCTTATTGCATTTTTTGAGTTCTTCTACCAAATTCTTCTACCAAAAATTGCTACCAAAATCACAAAACCAAATACCAGCATCAGGTTCAGGATGAAATAACAAAAGGCAACGAGGGGATACAGAAAGCCAATGAAGAAAACTATTCTTATTCAAAACTAATCTGTAAGCCTGCGAAATGTGCTTGCATGTTTCAACCACTCTGGCCTTTCATCCCGAGTCTTGTTCCAATATTAACTTTTCACATATGTGTGTTCTTGAAGCAAATTTCTTCAGTGTCACGAAACTGCCCGAGGCTTGACTTCTGATCAGGGATATTGACAGCTACATTAAATATTTTTTTAAAAGCCTAAGAATAAAAACAGAAAAAGAAGTTACAGGAAAGGCTTTGTGACTAGGAAAACCCCATTGTTTCTGAAGTTCCTGCTGTGACACTGGAAATACCTCTGACTCATCTCAGCAGTAAAATGATGTGGGAATTGAGACTGTCCCAATTGTATTCAGAGCAGCATCATAACCTAGGAAGCCCTGCTTTGCCAAATATAACGGAGCTTTGAGTTCTTTATTAATTTAGAGATAAAAGATGCCTTTGTAATTTTGTTCCCAGTAGAAGCAGTGTGTGAATCTGATACTATGAACTGTGCTTGCTCTTTTACAGGCTCATATTTAAGTTCATGAGTCAAACTTATATAAATACAGTTTCAGAGATCTCCCTCATATGGTTGTCAGGGAAAAGTGTCATAGCTGTGCTGAATGCAATCTACGTTTTACAGAACTTTGAGCACCTAATCTGTTCTAGAGCACTCTCCTCTATGTGGAGCCATATTTGACTTTTAAAACAAAAACAAAATTAATAAAAGAGACAGAAAAGCATTATTCTTAAAAGTAGGAATACTTTTTGGAATTCCAAATTAAGTTTAATACTTTTTTATATTAGATCTATGGGAAAATTTGCACTGTTTACTAGATAATAACTGCTCCTGGGAGTAGCTGAGGGAGTAGTTGAATGAGTGACAGAAACACAGTTTCTCTCCTGCTTCCAAGTGCTCCAGAAAACAATTTAATGGTTCCTTTGAGGCATGGATTATTTTTTTTACCTACTCATGGCCCACAGAGATTTGAGATTACTGACAAAAGAAGGGTGAGGAATGCAATTAGCCCTTCACTGATTCTCAGTTACAAGAAAGGGAAAATTTCTGTAGGGCAAATTGTTTAGCCTCGACTAGAAAATAGGGTAACTTACACAAATGACTAAAGATTAGGGATACATATAGGAATTCTCTGGCCATTTGTACTGAGAGAATTGCCTTGCATTTTATTTCATAGTGAATCTTTTCCTCTTCTTTCTCCCAAACTTTATGTATTTATTCTTAGTAATTATGCTTTATGGTTTAATAAAATAATAGTCTCGGCAATTGGATTGGCAAGGCTCAAGAGAATTTATGGGCTTTTTATGGGCACACTGTTGCAGAAACAACATTCCTATCAGTACAGTTCCTCTTACAGAAAACTTATGACACAAAACTGGCTCATCAATGAACTGACATAAAAATAATGAAACATTATCCCAAACTATCCTGCATGGATTAAAACACCAGGATTCAAACCTTGGAAGTGACATGATGGAGGCCTTGTTCAAAAAAATTATAGTTTAAAAAATACAATTGTTTTTCTTTTGATCTTGAACATCTTGAAATTTGAATAAAGTAGAGGTAAAATGAGCTTTCTTCTTCTTCATCAACAAATGCAATTTATTACTTTTTATATTTTCAAGACTTGTCTTACAGGCTTTCAAACAAAAGAAATGAAAAAAAAAGGCTCCTAATTAATTTTTTACTATATAGGACAAGTTGTAAGAAGTCCAAAACACTGGGAAAGCAAAAAGCTTTTTCTTTTCTTTTTTTGCAGGCCAAATAATAGTGTTAGCAGGACATCCTGCATGTTCAACTTTTCCACCAGCTCAGAGGTTAATTCAAATAAGCTTTCAAAATTTTCAACTGCAAATTTTTTTTGTATTTTTTTACTAGCATTTACAAAATTGGACCCAAATACTTTGTCAGTCCTCTAGCTCCTAAATTACTGGGCAAAAAGTAACAAATGTCCAGTAGTATGTAAATATTGAGGTTTCTTTACAAGACTGTGTATTTTCTTAAGTTTATTTTGTCTTTCTTTTACTTATTTTCTAATCCCTTCTTTCAAATTACATTACATTTTCCATTAACAATAGTTCTCTGCTTACTCCCTCTTTTAATTTCAAATGAAATACTGTATCCCTTTTGCATCTTTATTTTTTTCTCTGTTGTATGTGGGTTTTTTTCTTGCCCTTGGAATAAAGAGTGAAGGCTCCAAACCCACAGTATCTCCTGTTTTTTGGAATAAAATTAGTGATTTTTTTTTCTGCATTAATGAGAGGAAAATAAAAACTGAAGTGATAAATGTTTTGAAATTTTTATATCAGACCTGAGTCTGTCCTTCATTGTGCTGATAGTACTATTTAGTACAAATAAATAGTCTTGGCACTATGGGAACTCAATTTCTAAACAGTTGTGACCTTACAGTAAAAAGTGTTAGTTCAAACTGACCTTCTCCCATGATCTGATGGTTGTAAGTGTTCACTTCTCTGTGGGTGCAGATCTGAAACAAGAGCAAGAATGTATTGTAGTGTTAGAAGAAACCTGCCTACCTGCCTACCTGTGGGAACCCAGGATGTCCCTCTGACAGTCCTGGGTGATTCGAGCCCAGGCCAGGGGGGTTTACAGCCTGGGCAGGGGGGTCGGAGACCCTGGCATGGCAATCATAAATTCGTGTGACTTTGAACTTGAGCCATGGAACAACTTACCATCACTGCATGAAGAAGTAAAAGCCACAAGAGTGTAGAGTTAGAATTCTAACTATGGTGAGCAAGATGGAGAGAACTGGGCGTTGTCCTGTCCTTCCTTCTTCTAGCCTCCATCTCTTGGGTGACGGTGGCACTTTGGTATTGGTGTAAGGTAAAGGGACACAGTCTAACATAGGTGATAGCTATTGGAAAGTAACTATAAATAAAGTATACGTAGTTTATAGTATAAAAGAGAGCACCAGCCCTGTGGAAGGGGAGAGTGCCCTGGTCTGGTCTGCTGAACAGACCTCCGCAGGCCAGGCTGAAAACATTCTCTGATAAGCAACAATAAACAACCTTGAAACTGAAAACTGAAGACTTCAGACTCATTCTTGGACAGCCAAATTGGAGAACAGAGACTTTTTACACATCTTGGGGTCATCTTGACCACAGGAAACCCTGAGACCTACCTACCTACCTACCTACCCACCTACCTACCTACCCACCTACCTACTTCTTTTTGTAGATCTCAAGAATATACAATGGGGGAGAGAGAAAACAGAAGATAGGGACAGCTTTCAGAACAGAGTTTTAATAATGCTCTTGGGATTTGTTTTCCTACATCTTCCTAAATCCTTAGTCTATAGACGAATACACAATGCCCTCACCATCTCTCCCTCAAATCCTCTGTGTTTTCGTAAATGAAATGCTAGGGTCTGGACAACAGGACTGAGGCAGAGTTGACTCACAAACGAATCCTGTACTGTCTATGTTAGTCATTTAACCATAGAACCTTGTATATGCTTGTTCAACATCAAACCAACTGCTTAAAAAACTTTCACATGACTTTGTGTAATTATCTGCAAGATATCTTATTAAATGCATCAATTTAGAAATTTCCCCAACTGACATCAACAGATGCTTGTTAGGAAGAGCCCCCAGGCCCCCAGCCATGGCCTGGGCTCTGACCAAGCCCTAGTCCTGGTTGTTTGGGAAGTGTGTTATAAAAGCTGGGCCCCCCCTTACAGCAGCTTTGGAGACCTCACCTGTGAGTGGATGCACTGTGTGGGACCTCCCAGTTGCTGGGAAAGTTCTTCGAGGTCTTAGTGCAACAGGGGCTCCCCAGCAGATCTGGATTATGGTGAAATATTTGGGGCAATTGGTGATGTGCCTTTCTCAACCACTATTCTCTCTCCTACAGCAATGATTAGGTGCATTACCTTGCTTATTTTGCTTGTTGCCAAATGCATAGTAAGGTTGTTGTTTTATTGAACATATCCTTTTATTTTTGTGTTGTCTTAATATCAGTAGTAAAATAAGACCATTCTTTCCATTGGTGTCTGCATCTTTTTTATCACCCCCCTCAACTGGCAAAATAATAAATTATTTGGTTTATTTACAAAATCATAATTCCTGGTGAGCGTGCTATCACTTGCAGTTGATATAAATTTAAAGATGATTAAGTCTTTCAAATCTGTCTGCAGTCTTGGACAGTGTGGGAGATTAGGGATAGGCGTTCAGAAGATCTTGGGATGTACGGGACAGACAGAATCCTTCCCTCTCATTGAAAGTTGTTTAACCCCCACAGTTATTCAGTACCACCCAACCTGCAACGCAAGCAGACGGAAATGACGCCACAACCCAAGTTATAAAATCCCCCAGCCATCACCCTAATAAACGCCATTTTGCAATACATCACATTGATGTCTGCAAGCTGATGGACTGAGCAGCCTGGGGGAGGCCACCGTGCCGTTCCCAAAACCAGGTTGTAATGCCTGAGAAGGCAACAGGACAGTCCACAGCTGAGGAGTAAAGTGGAGTCACTGGGGAGGAAAAAGGATAATCTTTGTACTGCCAGAGTCAGGGAGTCACCTGAAGCACTGTTTGCTGCCATTCTTTCCATGACATTGCTGCCAATGAGATGGTGCACAATGGTGTATGATGATGGAGCTCTGTGCAAACTTCCATCTCGTGGATTGTGTAATGGGACCTCAGCTGGATCCACAGGGGACTGCTCATTGTTTGAGTCCCTCTGCATTCCCTCCAGGAGAGCTAATTCTCTCAGGACCTGCATCCATTTCCCCATGGCGTTCCAGCTGCCTGGGTCCAGTGTTAGATCATCCTTGAAAGAATACCTTGTCTTCATGCTTGACAGGAGTTGCCTTCAGAGGCTGAGAGTTTCCTCTTCCCAATCTCCTTGTCAATGCTCACATCCTGGGACAGGGATGATAGGAAATAGATTGCCATCTGTTTTCATGTAATGTTTCCAACATGGGAGCAGTCAGGTCACCAGGGGCTCACCTGACTGGCAGCTGAAATGTTTTCCCATAGCTCACAGCTCATCTTTGGTTAAGGATTGGTTGTCTCTGCCTCTTCCTCCTGTTCTGAGGGCCCTGCTTCCTCTTCATCCCTCGTTAAGTGAGCTGGTTTTGTCATTGGGATGAGAAAACAATTTTAGCAACAATACTAATGACAGGGTACAAGACAGGAAGAGTTCACATTAATTCCCCCAAAACCAGACAATACCTGATGGCTCTACCATTTATCCTGACTAGACCTGAACCCCTTCTCCCCCAAAGACTTTCTTCTCCCTGCACCCAGCCATGATATAAGATGATGTAGAATAAGATTCGCCCTATGTAACTCCATCATACTTAGACTCCCGGAAAAAAAATATTGAAGTTATGTAATTTAAGATAATTTTAATTTTAATTTGTATAGTAAAAGTCTAGCCAGAAACTCATGACCGTGCATGACAATATTAATAGCCCATTTTTTATGTCCTAGATTGGATACACTTTTTTCCAAGAGAATGTGATACGTCACATGACTTTTCCAGGAGTCACCAGGAATGAACACCAGGAGTAGTCTACAGGATTCTCACTGGCATCTGGAGTTCCTGGTGTTTGGCTGGTCTGTGTAAGCCAACCAGTTTTTCAGCAGAGTGAATATTACTGTGACAGTTTATGTAACACAGGAGCTGTAAAGAAAGCTCTATACAGATGCTCTGGTGTCCTAATACAAAATCTCAGGCAGGGCACAATGTTCAGACAAGGAGGCTGCTGGATTTCAAGCAGCAAAGCCTGTAAGCAAATGAGTGAAAAGCTGTCACTGAAAAAAAAAGCCAGGTAAGGAGCAAAGTGATACTAAACAGCAGTTTACTGATAGAGGAAATATAATGAAAAAAAAGTCAGAGTGAAGGAATAACAAGGAAAATGAAACTAAGGAATGAAATAAATCTCAGCAAATCATTTCAGCAGGTAACAAAGTGTAATTTCAATGATGTATAAAGTGACAAATAATAAATACATCTGGGCTGAAATGTGAATTTCATTGCATTTTCTTTTTCACAGAATCATACAATGGCCTGTGATTAAAGACCATCTAGTCCAACTTCCCTGCCAGGTAGATCTTACAGTAGATCAAATTGCTCAACACTGGCCAAACTGATAATGAGCACTTTCAGTGATGGGGCATCCACAACTTCTCTGTAACATCCATTTGAGTGTCTCACCAGCTTCATCGTAGAAAAATTTTTCCTTTTAGCCAATCAAAATCTACTTTCAGTTTGAGAGTATTGCCCCTTGTCTGGTCTCTGCAGACCTTCATAAAAAGTCTCTCTCCATGTGTCTTATACTCTCTTTATTTATTCAAAAGCCACAATACTGTCTCCCCAGAAATCTCTCTTCTCCAGGTTAGAAGATCCTACTTTTCATAAGAACCAGGTAATAAATTAAGATGGAAGACATCTCGAGATCAGATCATTCAACAGCTTAGAGTAAGAACAACTCAGAAGTCAGATCACCTAGCTTAGGGCCTGTGTCTGAATTTTGAAAATTACAAGGAATTGAAACACTCAAAGGAAGATAACTTTGGGTGCCTCCAACAGCCTGAGAAACTCGAGGCTCCCACTACTTCCTGTCCCTCAGCCCAAGCAGTCACGAAGATGAAGTGTTCCCAGCAGGCACACACACACACAAAGCACACACATACACTACACACTACAAGCATTGCCAGCAGCCACATCCTGCTCCCTTCTGTGGCTGGGAAGAGTCAGACTGGATGTTTACATGTGGGCAAACACATGTAGGCTCCCTCCAGCAGCTCAGCCACTCAGCCTGCCCAGTGACCCCACATTCCAGTTTTCTCAGTGTCCCAAGGCCACAGCACTACTCCAGTTGCTGGTACAGACCTTCACACAGCCCCTAAATCAGTCAGGGCTCCCCTGGTCCCACAGCCAGCACCCCACTCACCCCCAGGCCACTGCCATTGCTCACCAGCTTCTCCAGTTTGATCTCTGCTGGTGCTGTCAATACTGGCACACCCACGTGTGCTGCTGTTGCTGTCCCTGGGTGGAAAGGACTTGTAAAGCCAGGTTCCCTAATAGGAGTTACACAACCTTTCAGAGGAACCTTTTCCAGGGTATGAACAATCTCATTGTCAGCATTTTTTTTCCATATGTGAAATCAAAATTTCCTTATTCCAGGCTTGCCCAAAACAAAGCACAAACTCCATTGTGCCTTCTGTTTCACACATGCTGACTGTTTGCATACAGTGCCAGGAGACTATCTGTTTTGATCAAAACTAATCTCTGGCCCTTTAGTAGTATTTCTTTATTTAGTTTTGCTTTGCTATTTACTTGATGTCTCATTGAATTGTTGAATGATAAACAGGGTATCCTTCTCTAGAGCTGCACTTCAGTGATGAATAAATACAAGAGGAGAAGATTGATTGTTTGCTAGACTCTTCCTAGAAACTGAGAAATCAATTAATTAATGCTGACCACAGTAGGTGAAGGAAACATCCTATATGAAGTCAATGCAATGAAATATTACAATTTTATGATTACAGCCAAGGCACTGCTTTTGCAACCATAAGTGGAGTACAGGGAATCTTAAAAGACTACACTGTTACTGCTGTCTATGCTCGCTGAGAAAAGAATGCTTTTACAGCAGAGCAGGTCTCACTGCAGGTAAATCATGGCTTCAGCTGTACATCACCTTCAAAAAACCTCACCAAACCCAGACGAAAGTATTTGGAAAAAAACCAAACCCAAAGGAGTCTCTGCATGTGACACCAACTTTCTTATTTTTTTTTTTAATTATAAATTCCATTTACTTCCTAGCCAATTTTTCTCCCTAACCTGAGATGTAGTTTATGGTTTTCCCATAGCTAATTAGCTTAGAATTTGATTGCTTCTATTTAAAAGGACAGAAACAAGCTGTTAATTTCAGACTGGAACCCACAGTGTTGGGAACATCAATACTCTGACCTAACTTTTCTTAATAAATCCAAAACTTTAAAGCCCTATCCATGTATTTTGGAAATGGAAAAAGTTTTACATCCATTAACAGGCAACAATATATTCACTGTCTGCTATGATATTATTAAAATGAACTGAGCTTCTAGATCTCAGAAAAGTCTTCCTTAAAGTGAATTTGTCTATCAGTCCTTCAAGACTATTATTAAAGAAATGAGAAATAAATGAACAATTTCTCTATGTGACTTTTTTTAACTTTTAAAAGCAAAGATCAAAACAGAATCTAGATATTAATAAACAATCTTCTTTAATATCAAGAGATGCAGGGATATCAAGGATGATACGGGAGACTGATCCTCTGGGGCCAAGCTCTTGTGTCAGTAGGACATTTAAACTATTAAAATTTAGTGCAAATGCATTAATTTTTACTGCTAAAGAAACTGTCAATTTTTTGAAACTGAGAAAGCAGCAAGGAAATGTATATCAATGCATGTAAGCTTAAAAGTACTTGTGTCACTCTTGTACTACCCCGTCATCCACCTCACAAATGCTTTTGTGAATTTTCATTTTCACTTTTCTGTGTTGAATTACACATGGGAAAAAACCAAACCCAAATACACTATCATTCTCTTTCCATAATTAATAGCTCAAGATTTTAATTAACTGATAAAAACTATTTGACTGAAAGTAATATCATGTAACTAACATGACCAACACAGCAGCCTGAGATGGACCATGGATTATCCTCTTTTAAGTACTAAATTTGCACACAGGAGCTTTTGTATGCCACCCATTTCTCACCTCTGTAACCATGTGTCCTGGTTTAGGACAAATCTGAGAGGAAACCTCTGAATGGGGTCCCTCCCCCAACTGGTTCAGGAAAAATAAAAGATTTCCTTGAAGGAAAGTGGAAAAAGCTGTTTATTTAATGAGCAAATTATCTACAAGCATAAAAATGGAATAATATTAAACAATGAAACCCCTCGCTGTTCAAAGAGATGGCAAATCCAGGAAAGTCCTTGCTGTGAGGTGCAGCTCGGCTCGCTCAGTCCCTTCTCAGTCTCTCAGGCACTGGAGAGTGCCGAGGCCCAGGCCCCGGTGGGGCACAGGCGTGAGCTCCTGGGGTGTGCTGGGTTTCCAGTCCAGAGCAGCATTGAACAGATCCAAGGAAAAAGGAAAAAAAACCACAGTCCAGGGAACTTCCCTGCCCCAGCTAGCTAAAAACTAACTAAAAGCAAAGGAGAGCTCTGTCCCGCTGTCTGTCCGTGCTGCAGACAGCACAGGCTGCAGAGAGCTGTGAGGGAGTAAAGGCTGTTTCTGAAAACAAACTGCGGCTTCTTCTTTCTGCTCTTTGCTCTCAGAACCAGTCTTAAAGGTGCAGAACTTAATATGTAACTTAAACAGAACACACGATTGGGAATACAGGCATCATAAATTTACTCCAGGACACCATGAGACTCTAAATGGAAGACTTACAGATTAGCAGACAATTGTTTAACTTAAAGAGTCATTTCTACTGTATCTGTGGTAGTGGATTGCATGTCGTGTAAAACCAGTCAAATGTTTATATAATTCAATGATATAATTAATAATTTTATCATTAATAACCAGTCAAAAAATATATCAATGAAACAGAAATGAAAGGAAGGATTTTCTGACAAATTCCAGGCAAGTTTGCAGCATTGCTGGGATGTGGAGGCCTCATCCATGCCCCCAGCTGCAGCACGCATGTCTGTGCAGTCTGTTTTCTGTTGTGCACACAAATCCATTTGTTCTTTGGAGCAGCATCCTGCAGGGCCTAAGAGGAAAGGTTTTTATAGCTTAAAGTCTTGTAATAACCTCCTGCTCCAAATGTGAATACTTCACATTTGCCACTTTCATTCTATTCAATCCCTTGTTTCAAAGCTAATAACTTAGTGGTGAGCTGAAGGAACTGTTGTTGATGCTGATGCTGGAGAGATTTTTGATTTGGGTCAGTGATGCTGCAGAATGTGGTTTACATCCTGATATCAACATCACTATGAAGTGTTCACATTACATGATGTGTAACTGCTGAACAGGAGATTTCAGCATGATGCAGTTCTTACAATGCTCTCAGCTGGTTTTAATTCAGGTATGGGGTACTCCATAGCTGCTTTTAGTGTCTCACTGTCCAAAAACCCTGCCTCTTCCTAGAGGGGTATAATGCTGGTAAAATAAATATTTATTCTTTTATATTCAAGAAATAGGATTGTAGAGTTGAAAGACAAAGCTTAGCCAAGTTATTTGGTGAACATCTGATTTTGATCAGCTGGTAGAGTAGCAGATCAATTGCAGAGGACAGCCTTCTTTTGACTGCCTTCTGATGACCTTCACATGGTGTGACAGCATAAAATTAAAGAACCTTCTCATGACTGCAAGCCTTAGTGTATCTGCTCTTTAATTAATATTTTTCCAAGGAATATTCTGCATCTGAGGCATTAAAAAAATATATATGTAATCTGAGCAGAGGGCTCTACTTTGTGAAAGTACTGAATAAATGTCTCTGTGCTATTCAAAAGTGAATGTTCTTATGTGCCCAGACAGAATACTGGCCATCTGTGATGTGTAAGCAACTGCTTTGGACAAGTCACAAATAGATATATAAGAAATGTAAGAATCACTGAGAAATTATGAACTAGGAGCTGGGTCTAATTCACATTTCTCCAGGGATTTGTCCATTAATGTCAGAGCACAGAATAGAGCCTCTCTGCAGATTCCCCCCAGAAAGTGCTGGAACTTTATTGTTGAGCTGCATGGACACACTCCCACTTGTCTCCAGGTGGAGCAGGGCTCAGCACACGCTGCCCCTTCTCTGCAGGACCTTCACTCCCAGTCACATCTTTCCTGTCCTAACAGTCCCAATGGCAGGGAAGATGTGTGCCGATGTCTTTACAAACAATCCATCGGTGAAGGTATGGCTGTTAACATCTTGGAAATGAGTCTTGATGTGACCAACCTCAGGCCACACTGCTGCAGAGCCTAGACAGCTTGGCTCCTGGAACAGACAATGAGTCTGCACAAGCTTGAATTTCTGAACCTTGGCTGTGTGCCCCAGTGGACTCCCTCGTTTTGTTCAAGTAAAGTTCAAGGATTCCTCTGCCTCCTTTTTGGACATAAAACTCTGGTGCCGTGAATAGTTTTCTGTACACAATGTTTGAGATGCAAACATGCCTGGTCCTCCACCAAAGTCCCACCTGTATCCTAACAGAGACATTAAGGGCCATATTATCGCAAAAGAAATAAAAAATAATTAAACTACCCAGCAGAACAGGTTAAATTATCAAATATCCAGGGAAATAGATCAACTGTCAGGGAGAAAGGCTAGATATCAGGGAATCAGAAACACAAATATTTCTCATAAACTCCTGGAAATTTTGGGTGAGCTCCCCAAAGGGTGAAAAAGTAGAAAATTTTCTAATCAAATAATGCTCATGTGTCAGGGCTATAAGTTTAGAGATCATTTGGGCATTAAACACCTCTAAAACCCCAGAAAAATGGACTGAGTATGCAGCATTTGATGTACTGGCTTTCTAAGAGTCTGAAGATACCATGACTGCTGAGAAGAGTTTTAGAGAAAATGTCATGGTGGGAAAAGTGTCCAGAAGAGATTTATAGAAATATTTTGTCTGATTTTATTAGGAAGGAATGCATAAATTAGGTAAGGAAAGAAAGAAGACAGAGTTTTAGTGCTGCTGTGAGCAGAAACCTGTGCCTCAGAAATGTGTTGCAGGATATACAACAGTTCAGTTACACTGGATGTGATTAAGTGAACCCAACCAAATAACAGTTAGGGGAGAAATCTAGTGTTTCATATACAGATTAAATAAGAATTACTGCTGAAGCTACTCCAAATTTTCAAATAATCTAATAAATAATAAGAGGGCTAGTGGCAGCGCAGATTTAATTTCAACAAGTGGGCAATTTGTAGGAAAACTGCTCATTTACTGTAAGAATAGATAAAAATAAGTTGAACCGAGTTGCTCCTTCAGATTTTTTTTTTTTAATTTTAGGTAATATTTTTCATTTCAGAAAGTCAGCCTTAGAGAGTTTCAGGGAATGAGTTGATGAAGGAAACTAAGGAGCTTAAAGTTATATAGGGTTTTTCATTTCCAGATACATATTGCTTCTTTAATCTCATATAATGTACAACAGGGAAAACAATACAAGAAAGAACTCTGAATCGGAAGAGATGAGTAATCATGTTAGGGGTAAACATCATACAGTGATAAAATAAATGGCTGAAGGATGATGTGCCTTAAAATCAAGAAGGGAAAGAGAACTTGTATGTTGCTTCAATCAAGATAAACTAGTCTTTGAAAAAAGGTGTTTAAACAAATAGGAAATGATTTTGTGGTCATATAAATGAAAACAAATAAGGAGGAAGGGGAGATGATCTGCTATACAGTGGCAGGTGACAATGAAGTTACCTTTTAAAAGAGAAGCCTCCAAAATCAATACCATGCTTTAATTTTCAGTAAGGAAGAGGTAGTGGGGATGAGACTCTGGTACTGATCCTAACTGGAATAACGGTCAAAGGTCTCAGTGCATTCCATTAAGGGAACACAGTAACCTCCATCCTCAAATTCTGAAAGGACTGGTACGTGAAAACATTCTCATAACAAGGATTTTAAATAGGAAGCATTTCAGGGCAGCTGATAAAGCATTATACTGTCTAAGAGTGTGTTTACTTATTTTTGTAAAAGCTTCTTGATAACATGAATGATCATTGTTTTCCAGACAAATTATATAAGACAAATATATAGGGGTATTAAGGAGAAGATTTTCATTAAAAAGTGATCTAATTGGAAAGATAGGTTTTCATAGGAACATACCAGCGGTATTACAGGTGCTTAGGTCTTTTTAAATATTTTCTTTTTTTTCTTGGTCCTAAAAAAATACAAACAGAGGTGGTACTGTCCCCAAAAATATGATGCTGCTAATAATGTAAACGTTCCTCAAAAGTTCTGCAAAAATAGTCCTGCACTTAATAACCATGGAGCTCAAGATTGAAAAAACTGTAAAATCAAATTCTTTACCCAGACAGGTATCACAATTGCAATACTGCAAAATATTCCTTTTGGCTCATTTCTTTGAATTATTTTGTTATTAGACCAAACCATTTTATCAATGTGCAGTTTATAGACTATACTATCAATTTATTTTTTATAAACATTTAATCTTAAATCCCACAAAACACAATGATTCTCTTAAATGAAGCTATTCAGTCTTGAATTCTCCTGCAATTATGGAAATCCCCCATGTGCCTTGGTTTGCCTCACCAAGAATGAATCACTGGTGGAAAGGAGTGCTTGATTTCCCACAGTTGCAGCCACTGGATTGTATTCCTTTCTCTAATGGGAAAATACCTCTGGATCATTTGCCGTTTTATGTCTTTGATTATAAATGCCTACATTTTGTCACCATAAGACCTTACCAACAACTGTGAAAATTCTGTATGAAATCAGTCAGATTCTTAAATTATCATGAAAGTCAAACACAGCCCCATTAAACTGGAGGGAAAAAGAAGTCATCCACTGAAAAAGAACCACACAAACCCAAACCAGCATATTGCCTGGTTCAAAACACATGGGGTTCCCATTTCAGAACGAACTGCTGTAGGACTCCCTGGTTTCTTTTTCTCTTCTGCAGGGTTTAAAATTAGAGTTGGTTATTAGAATTGGTAAAATTAAAGGCAATAATTTTACCAAGAGATGTACTGCTTGTGTAGTAGATAGGGACAGGCGGCATGGAAGATCTCGGGGTGTGACAGAAAGCAGCAAAACCCTTCCCCCCTCACCTGTGATATGCAATCACCCCCCATGGTATGTAACCCCTCCTAATTCCAGTAGTTTTCCATCCCTCACTAACTCTACCTGGCCTTACTGTCTCCCTCTGACGTAGCGAAGCCCCCCCTGACTATTTAGTTCCACAAGGTAAGGTAATAAACGCCATTTGACCATCCACCACATTGGTGTCAGTGTGTCTGTGGAACGAGTGACCCAGGAGACGCTGGGTTGCTGTGCTGTTCTCTGAACCAGGTCGTCTTGTCTTCTATCAGAAGGCAACATGCTTGGTAATAGATTTTTTTACAGTTATACAGCTTACACCATTAACACACATCTCTAGTGATATCCTCCCGTTTTTCAATACTTCCTTTTAGAAATGCCACAAGAAACTTCGCAAAAGGTTTCAAAGGAATATTTGTGTAGCAAAATGTAGCACTCACCCATTTTTGAACATGAAATTTATCATGCATTGAATTTTGCTGAGAGATTTATTTATTTGTGAAAAATAAACTTTCAGGTTTCTTGCTGTCAACATAAGTTGTGGTCACATCAGTAGATGTCATTCTTATGCAGAGTGTTTGTTGCCAAAATTCTTTTTGAGGATCCAAATATGTTGTCCCTGTAATGCATTTTACCTTTGTCAGAAAGCCAGATTTTATTATCTTGAGAAAGATAATTTACATTATTTGTTTGTTCTTATATGGAAGAGGTTACCCTGTTTATATGAATAAATTGTTACTCATTATTTTTACTCTTGACAGCCCATCTGTACAAATGTATAACCTACACCACATTCACAGGATCAGGGAGGTGTTGATAGATCTCTGCTGGACTAAAAGGAAGCTCACAACCCAATAATTTGTCTCTGCCTGGTGCTTAAGGCACCATGTTTCTGGACAACTTGTTTTGCAGAAATGTTCTTTACCTGTCACTCCTGGGATATTAAATAAAAGAGATATAAACCTGTCTACTGATTTGAGAATTACAGAAGACTGAAATACCTTCACAAATTATTAGACTTTAAAGGGTTTCCACTTTATATTAATCTATAGCTGACCTAGTAAATAAATAAAATATTACAAGTCCCCCTTGAAACACTAAGAGAAGAATTTGTAAGAGGTTGCCTTTCCAAAAACACTCCTTACCCAAGCTCATACTATCTTGCCTCAAATACAAATTTTTGGATCCCTATGGAAATAAGTGGATGAAAGTTAAGCATCTGTGATAAACAGACAGATTAAACACTGTAATTACATATTTTAAGTCTTAAAGTGATAAATATTGTAATTATCTGCCTTTGTAAAGCACAAGTAGTTGTCTGCAAGTGTGATAAAAGTTTAACTTCTCAGGAAGTGATTCCAGTATGATGAAAATCAATCAATCAGTCACAGCTAAGGGCCAACACAGGCCATTTGATTCCTCCCCAAGAGCTGGTTTGCAACCACAAACAGAATGAAGAGCTGCTGATGCAGCTCTCTAGGCAAACACAAATGATGTATTATTCTCACCTGAAGTAGCATATTCAAATAAAAGTATCCCACTGTTCACCATGTCCATATCAGAGCAGCAAGAATGTTTGTCCAAAACTCGCTGAAATATTTCATGGGTTATTTTTGAAGTGTCAATACAAGTATTTTAATGAGTTATAAGTGATGCATGAGCCATGATTTTTTAAGAAATGGAAATATTTCAGTTTTTATCCTACAACTCAGTTCACCAAGTTCTATTTTCATGATGCAGGAAAAAACTGCCTCAACTGACTGAGAGTTCAGATTGCTATAGAGCAGTGTGCATTTCACAGTGTGGCAGAAAGGAGGTCAGGTTTTGTTTCCTGAGTTCTCAAATACTTGGTAACCTATGCACCTAACCTCAGCAGAATCTTGAGCAAGTGATACTCCAAATCCTGTATTTTCTAAGGCAATAAATTACATTGCATATTTATTCAGCTGATCCACAATTACCTATCCATGGTGCCATTTTTAAGTTTGTAGTAGCATTCAGCTAGTTTTGCTAGTTTTCGATCAGATACTTCTTTTGTTTCAATAATATCTGCAGTGCTGCAGGATGAGTTTTTATGCCCTACACTTTAATGCAGTCTTCACGATGCTATTCTGTTCTGTAAATAAGAGTTTTCAAGGTGAGAGACTGACTTTTCCTCGTGTTTGTGAGAGGGACTGAATTTCTTCTGTGATGTGAAGCTTGATTGGAGTCTGAATTATGATGTGTCAATATTTAATACACTACTGACAATGACCATAACTCCAAAAATATTACAGGATTTTCCCGCTGCCTTTAGCAGATCAATCCTTTTTTTAGAAAAGCAGTGCCCAAAACCATGTTTCTACCACAGTTTTTTGTCTATTTCTTGTGAAATTTCTCAGAGTCTGGCTAGGTTCAAGCTAATCCTGTTCCTCACCCTGTGTCCTGGTGAGTGGTCTGGGGATGTGAGAGAGGTTGGCAGGGCAAAGAGCCAGGCATGACCTGAGTTAGTTGATATTGTTCATCTGATGTCATGCTCATCAATAAAGAGGGAAAAGGGGAGGTTTAGGGAGGTTTAGCCATAATTTTCTTGGGAGCTGTCAGGGCACTATTCCGCTCATGAAAGGTTGTGAGTGACAGCCTTTGCATCACTTGTTTATTTTATTTCTCTTTTCTTCCACTTCTCCTTCACTTACCAAGCAGTTTGTATCCTGATCCATCAGTTCTGTCGATTCCAAATGGAATTGCAGAAGTCATGCTGGGCACAAGAACTGTTAAAATTCTGTGTATGTAGCTATTGATGACACTCTAATATACAAAGTGTGTATGTAAAACTGGAGTATATTGAAATATGATGTCAAAACTTGTGGCTGGTATTGGGAACTGAAAAATATGTAGTTCCTTGAAGTTTCCTTCTAACTGTAATATTCCAACTCTCTTCATGGAATTATTCCACATAAGAAGGAGGTGGCCAATGTAATAACCCAAGTCACAAGTTAAAACAATTCATTTCATCTGTCAAAAGTCAGGAAATACAGTTTTATTATTCCGTTGTTGCAGATATCCAAGCTATGTGCTCTTCTAGCACATAATTCAGCATATTACAAACTTTTCATCATTGTTTTTCTTCAGATTTTATCATCTATCCTAAATACCAGCTGCTGAGTCATTTTATACAGCCTGTTGATGAACAGCTTCAATACAGAGACAAATTCAATCAAACATTTCTGTGTCTCTTTGGGATTCATAACCCAGTGCTGTGTTACTGAGGGAACAGGATCATCACACTCAAATATTGGCTGCAGGATATTGTCACCTAGAGTGAGTGGTAACTGAGTGGGGAGAGGAGTTAAAGCTGTATTTTCAAAGCTTTGTTGCTCAGAGGTGCTACCAACCAGTGCCTGTCCCTCAAGGAGATGGCCTTTCTGTCAGAAAGAGTTCTGACACGTGAGTTTCTCCCAGCATGAATTCACAGGGTCCATGGAATTCTCTGTTCACTTCTCTGTTCACTCAACACCTTATAATTCCAAGTCCTAGTGACATAGAGATAAAATGTATTTTTGACATCATTTGGCCCTAAAGTTATCACAAATCTACTGTTACCGTTTCATCTGTTGCGGGCGGATAAGGAAGGTAGAGAATTAAAGAGTTTTTGTAAACAGGGATTGAATAACTTCATGCTGTAGTTTACCACCAGAAAACACTAGAAAATTAAGTTGCCTTTTTAAGACTTGATTGCTTTACTGCAGCTATTGCTTTACTGCAGCTATTAACAACAACATCAATTTCTAGTTTAATCACATGTTACCAATGGACTGCCTAATTATGGGCAGGTAAAGTAGCTGGCAAAGCAAATTTTATGAAGAAGCTGCCACTAGTAGAAGTTTTATGCTCTTTTGTGTGTCTACTTGACACAGGAGTTCTGAGATTTGAGATAATATTAGATATATCAGTGTTTAGTGGTTTTTTCCTTACTATTTTCATGCGTGAGTAGAAAGGTATTTTGTTGTAACCATGTGTTATAAATAAATGCAAATTAATAAAACATAAGGACAAATAAGAATCCATGACATGAACTTGGTATGTGTCTACTTCATAAATATTGATTTGCACATTTAATTTTTAATCTGTCAGATTAAATCATTAATAAAGTTGAAGTCTCAACATGAACTCTATTAAGGGTGATCTAAACATACAAGTACTTTGTAGGAAAATACTTTTATTTTTCAGAGATATGTGGAAATGCTGGTTATTCTGGCAGTACAGTATTGGTTTTCTCTGGCAAAGTGGAATGGAATTATGTGCAGAAGTACACCTAAATCCTATTGTTACAACTGAAGGGCATTATTCCTTTTAGATCTGGCAGCATACTACAATAATGAAGGGTGACTTGGTGTTTTCAGTGCAGTGTTCCTTAATGATGCATCTGAATTCTTAAAAAGAGGAAGAAAAAAAGGTACTTGGGGAAATTAGCTAGTGAATAATTAGGCTGCACTAAGCTGTATTTTATTCTCATTATTCTATATTTAGCCTATTGGAAAAACTTTGCCCTAGTTTGTTTCACAGAATCTTTCAAGAGATATTTAATTAAAAACTATTCATCTCTATCAATGACAAGTCTTCTCAACTTTTAATTGAAATGTCATGCCAAGCCAGCTTTGGTTGAGTCAGGTTCAAGACCTGATAATGGAAGTTTTCAGCTGGCATTAAAAATTCTTTTTTCTGTCTTTTTCTGTTACTTTCTCCAGCCCATAGCTCTATGTTTTGGTTTGTGCCAGTTAATATTTATAAATTTCTGCCCTGATTTCTTGCCTGTGCAGAAGGGATGACTGGGTTCCACTCCATCCTCTGTGGTCTGGTGGCTGCTCTACCACCTTGTAGAGTGAGCCCCAGTCACAACTGGAAAGCAAAATTTGCTGTATCATCAACAGCTAGATGTTCTACAAAACCCAGTCTAACAAACTATAAAGGCCAATGCAGTTTTTATAGTAAAACTTAACAATTTTATTTTTCTTTTAACTGAGGCAAACCATAAATAGTAGTAGAGGTAACTAGCTTTTACTTTAAATTCCCTTTCTGAGGAGGTACCAGAGGTTGAGGAATCAGAAGAAAAAATTTTCCAAACAATGTTAAAGTGGTAAGACTAAAAGCAGTTTTTAAATGAAAGATTTCAGGTGCACAAATACATCCATGCCACAGGATTCCTACAATTCTTGTGAGGTGAATTAGGATATCCAGCAGGTACATCCAATGAGAGGAGATGCCCCACCAACCCATTGTTGGGTCTGCCCCTTGGAATTACTCCATGGGCTTCTTGTCACGTTTTTAAGTCCCGGTGCAAAACAGAGTGTCCTTGTTAGAAATTCTTGAAAACAGAACTGAACAGAATTTCAAGAGTGTTACACAATGTGTTAGAAAGTGTTAGCTTACTGTTCTAAGGCATAAGATAGGGTAAGGAAAGTACTAGAAACTATACAACTATATATTAACAATCTACAAAGCTGTATGAAATATATGAAAGCTATATACAAAGCTATATCAAATATATGAAAAAGATAAAAATCTTTAGGCATCAACACCAGTACTTTCCTCAGAAGATAAAACAGTTTCAGAGCTATTTCTCAATAAGCAGAACATTAGTCACTATGAGCAGTACAAGTTCCAGAGTACCATCGTGACCTAAGACTTCACACTTTTTTAACTCCAGTACTCAGATTTGGGATTGTTTCAATCGTTCTTGAACCC
>VWYI01036669.1:128208-159421 GCA_013399455.1 Anthoscopus minutus | reverse complement strand
GATAGGCAGCATAAGGGAGGATACAACTTCGGGTGGAACCAACAACATAAGGGATGGGTACTTAACTATATAGGGTGGGGGGTACAACTTAACAGTACAGAAGGAAGTTGAACCAAATACAATGAATAAAAACACTCTGCAACCTGACATCTCTCCGTTTTTTAAGTTTTGCATCAAGCTTGTATATTGTAATCTTGTATATTGAAGTGTTGAAATGACAGATTGTAGGAAAGAAAAAGAAAAGATGGAATGTAGAAACACACTTCCTATTGAAGTTATCAATTTCAAATGAAAATTTTATTTGGAGTTCATACTTCCTTTTCTGTATCAAATAGAAAGGCTACAAAAGGAAATTGTATCCAATTCCTTTTGGATATCCACATCCAAAAGGAAAATCTTGCGCAGATCTTTATATATCTGAATTCAAGTGATATATTGTTCACACATTAAATTTATTCTAAAGGTATTTTAAGGTTTATGTTTTCAAATCATTGCATGAACGTGAAACATCTCCTTGCATTCAGAAATTTCACCTTCAAATCTACCATACAGTAAATTAAGAGGAAGCATGTCATAGCAGAACTTCCATACTATTCCACACAATTCCTCCAGTAAGATATGGAGCTATTTACACATCCTCTTTTTTTTTCCTCAATTCATTGAGATAAGTCATTCTCCTTTCTTCAATGGCAGGATGAGAATGAAAGGGTACACTCATAAGCTGCACAGACCTTCTTCCTCTAGTGAAGATCAACTCTTGATTCAGAAATCAACTGGATATTAAAGGTTGAGAGGAAGACTTCTCTAGCTGCAAGCTAATAATGCTTTTACAAACAATATTTTCCTTTTAAAGATGAGCTATTATTTTTTTCTGTTCAAGTACAATTTCTACATATTATTTTCTAGCTGTGCATTTTGTCATGCTGCCCTGGTCCTACTGTTAATGTAGTTTGCCTTCTAACCTTGATTTAGATTTTCACATTTTATAATCACAGAAATCAGACTGAGTGTCTTATGAAGTATGGTAATCTAATACTTTTAAAAAACTGCTATCTTCCTGCAGATTTTCACTGCTGGATTAGAAGCTCATGTACCTTTTGCTCTGAAGTAAAAAAATATGTGTATAAGAGGTGAGGCAACCCACTGATAATGCTGAACAGAAGGGGTTGTAAACAGTATGTGATGAGAAGTGTGTTTGAGGCAAACTAGATCTCTTGAAGTTAAGCTATTTGGTGAGAGTAGGAATCAAATCCTTACATGCTTTTTTTGCTTTTGGATCAGAAAAGGACAACTTTGTTATCCATCTGAGATCAGCATACTCTCAGATCCTCCGAGAGCTCATTTCCACAGGCCCACATTTCCAGCTTGTTGCTAGAAACCTTTGGACAAGAAGTGAAACCACATGGGGACAAAATGTCCAACACAGTTATCACCTAGACAGCCTTTCGTCTGAAGGCACTCTTGTCAGAGCATTCTCATCAGACAAGGAAAACATGAGTGAAATGACAGATTCCAATAATTGTTGTGCTGGTTTGAAACTCAGCAGGAAAATTAAACTCGCTCAAGCTGCCACCTTTTCCCTGCTCCCTTCTGATCATGAAGGAAACACTAATGAGAGATTACAAAATGGAATAGCAATTTACTGAAAAATCACAATAGTTACAATAATATTAATAAGAGTGTACAATACGAAGAGAATTTTACCCACTAAATGATGTTCATCACTGAACAAACAAAAATGCTTCCCGAAGACAGCACCTGTTGGGCTGTAAATAACAAGGAGTGGGACCACCGAGGCTATAAAGCTGATTTATTGCTCAAATACATCAGATAAGTTCTCAATCTGAATGTGTGAGGTTTTGAGGAGTAACAAGTCGTCCATAGCTCAAAGGTAGTCACGAGTTTCTTTGTTACACAGCAATATGTAACATTTTCATCCAATAGACAGTTACACGAAGTTTGTTTTTACTTAATCTCCTATCACCTTTGCTAAGTTCTGCTGCATTGCACCTGCTTTTTACCCAATAGACTGCCAGGTCACGTACACATATGCTTCTTTTTATAATCTCTAAATTCCTAGCTTATTCTATAAAGTCACAATATTACAGTTTAAAATCCTCCACCATCTCGTCAAAATACAGTTTCTTATTTACTTAAGGCATATTCTTACTTGCAACTATAAGAACATAAGTTTATGTTTTCTCTGCTTAATGTCTGTGCACCTTTTTCATTACATTAACCCAAACTCTCCCAATGCTGTAAATTAAACCCTTCAGCATCTATGGAAGTTTCTATCTCTCCATTTCCCACAAGCACCCAGTGTGGTTTCCCAGACAAAGGCAAAGCAGCAACTGGCCGTGCACTGGCCACATGGTCTACGGGAAAAGAAAGCTGGTTTGTCAGGGAGGCTCACAGCTTAACTTGCCTCCCCATCTAGCCCAAAACCAATGGAAAATCAAGGACAAGACAAAACCAGGACAAAAACATGACAGATCTGTGAAAGAGGTTAGGGGAATTTTTTCCTGGGCCAGACTTTGTAGGAGCTATCAGTGGTTCTAGTGGTGGCAGTGGTGGATTCTTGCTCCATGGGGCTTTGCTGGGCTGGCTCTGCACCACTATTACTCTTTCCCTTTTATTTTTCTCAGAAGAACATCTTGGGCTTGTCAGCACTATCAGAGGAATGGGAAAAGGAACTACTGGTAGTGGAAAGGGGCTTGGCCTGCCAAGCTGACCCAATGCTCACATGCACCCTGCCTTGAGCCAGACAAAAGATGGAGACCCTTCCATTTCTGGCATAAGCTTCCTTTTGCTGAAACCATGTCATGGGTAGGATGGAATTAAACAGTGCTAATACCGCCAGCCCTTTCCCCTGTAACCATGTCAGTGTAAAAAAAATTGTACAAAATTATATTCTGTATAAATATATGTAAATAGCATGATTATTGACAAACTATGGTATTGGTAATACCCTATTTTAAAACCATAATTTATCTTGTTAATATTTCTGCCATCTGTCAAGTAGTAGGGATGAAGTCAACTGTGTTTCCTTAGTTCTGTACTGAGGAAAAAATAGTAGTCAAAGGTTATGTTTTAAGTGAGCAATGTAACCCTCAGATGTCCAAGCTTCCTGGTGCAGCAATATAGTACAGTATCACATGGAAACACCAGCTGAGCCTTTGGAAGCTCTCAAATTAAAACAGCAGGGCTGTAGTATTTAACAGAGCTAATGTCTCTGCATGGTGCGAGGTGGTGGAGCAGATTAAGTGTGTCTGACAGCGCTGTGAAGTGCAGCTATGTCTCCTGTAATGTGATGCTGCTTCCAGGCAGTGCCATCAATTAGATAGCTGCTAATTTCAATCTGTAGTCATTGCAACTGCCACTTGGCTTTCAACTGGCTTGAAATTTTTCTTTCATCTAGCAATGAAATAACAATATCACTTGGTCAAATTGCAATCTAAAAATTAACTTTGTGGAACCTTAGTGTTATTTTGACTTTTTTGAAGAATAAGAAATTTGGGAATTGGTCTGTTTTTTGCCTGAATTTAAAACTTACAGAATTCTCAGTATTATAAAATGAAACACTTCAACAGAAAATTTGGAAGAATTTTCTCCAGAAAATTTAGCTCTGAAAATGGAATTAGACTTTGTAGCCCTTCTCTAAAATTCTGACTTTCATGTAGGGCACATTATTATCTCTAATAATTTGCAGTCATTTTCCTGCCTTAGGAATAAAATATCGAAAGTTTATTAAAAATATGGAAACATAAATTTGGCTTTTTCCTCCAAGAGAAAGAAATTTGGCTTGGGGACAGATTTAATAATTGAGTATTTTTCGTACTTTGAAGCTTCACTTTATTTATACAGAGAAGAAAACAACTCATATCAAATTTCTTTATTGAGCTTCTTAGCTCAATAATAGGGCAATTGACACGGTGCCGGAGTCAAGGTGGCTCAGTCCCCTCTGGCTCGTGCCAAGTGTGGGACAGACTGGAGTATCGGGGTGCATTCCGGCCTGGCTTTAGAGCTCAGTGCTCTATGGCACGGACATCAGGGGTCGAGCAAAGAAGGAGGAGGGGGCTCTTGGTATGCAGCTCCACAGGTTTATTCCAGGAGAGACGCAGGGACCAACAAGCCCAGAACAAAGGAAAACAGTCTCTTATAAAGGCTCCAGACTCAGGGGGAGGATACAACCGAAGGACCAATCAGGGAGAACTGGGGGAGGCCCAAGGAAGGGGTCACAATCTTTTGACAAATGGGAGGGATGCAGAGAGGGAATAGGGAGTGACAGGCAGGGGCACCATCTACTGGGGCATCCTGGTTTGGGGGATTTCCAAAGGGGATGGAGAGATGGGGGTGGAGACTGGGGTGGATTGACATTGAAGCTCCTGAAATAAGGGGCAGGGGTCAGGGTGGCTTGGCAGGGAAAAGGGAAGGTACAATTTAGGATTGACAACCCAGGGAAGGAGGAACAGGGAAGTGGCCAGAATCTAGGGAGGGGATACAGTGATTGGCAGGGAGGGGTGGATGCAATGAAAAGGCCAAACCATTTAACAGTGGGGGAGGAATACAAGTAGGGGTAAACCAACAGGGAAAGAGCAGGGGTACAGAAACTTTTCACTTTAACAAACTTAAAAAACAGAACAAACGCCAGCTGGAACAGGCAATAGACCTTCTGTGGTTCTTATTTCTGTATGGCAGTTCACATCATTTACTTGGCTTTAAATACTAAAAGTTGTGAAAGATTTACACTGATACTTATTCAGAGACACACCAACAACTTGTCTCCACTAGCATGAAAATTTAAGCTGATTTGTTTACAAAACTATGATATGAGAATTCTTTTAAAACTCAATGAATGCTTTATTTTATTTTTATTTTTGTATGGATCCTTTGTGAGTTCTTGATCAAACTCATTTCAAGAAACCTTATAAGAACTAATATTAAGACAAAGAGAACTTTTAGAGGTAAAATGAGCTTAATGCTTTCTGCTAGTAGGTCAGTTCATGAAGCCAAGAAAACTTCATAACATAGTTAATGATGACGTAATGATGATAAAAATTACAGATAAAAACTGTATATTTAGAATTCATATTTGTATTTTTGAAGAATACTTGAAGATATCTGATCCAGTTATTGAACTGCGTTTAAGTTTGTCAAGAAAGCCTGTTGCATATTTGCACTCATTTAATGAGCTATTTCCAGCCTGAAGGCTTGGTGCATATCTTATTTAGGCCTGGCTAGTTAGGAATATCTAATCCATTTAATGATCATACAAAGAGAAAAAAAAAAAGCTGACTACTGAAGGTCAGCTGGTCCAAAATTCTCTTCTAAGAACAGTTATCTTCAGTATTAAAGACAGTTCATCAAGTTTTGGGTACTGCCACAGATGGAGAATCTCTAAACAGTCTCTTCTGATACTTACTAACTCTAAAAGTTTGTTGGCTTGTTTTTGTCTCCTTAATATTATCTCTTGGCTCTCTGCTATATGCCTATGCCTGGCTCTGTCTGCAGTGCCATACAGGGTCCATTTAGGAGGAGAGCCAAGGACTAGCAAGATGCAGGTGCTCCACAATGGGGTCAGCGAATTGGGAGTCAAGGTCCACCCTGGGGTTTGGTTCTTAAAGAAGGAAATGTCTGTGAAAGTTTTTGAAATAAATTTTTTACGACAGTCATGTAAAAATAATGACCTCCCAATCAAATTTCTGTTTTGTTTTTCAAGTATATTTTAATAAGAGAGGTAAGTCACAGTGGTTATGCATGGTCCTAAGGAAGATATAAAGAATTTTTTCATTGCTTTAAGCTGCACTAGAAGCTTCCCCTCACCAGGAGTCTCTAATTAAAAACAAACAAAACAAAACAAACCCAAAGAAACAGACATTAAAAAAGTAAACATAAAATAAAAAAATTACGTAGAACCCAAAGGAAATAAAATGTTTTCTAATGACTTAATGAGTACTCCTATTTTAACTGCCATATATTTTTCATAGGTCACTTTGTTTCACATGGAAAATGCTTTCGTGGTTTCCATTTGTGTCCATAGAGCTGCTGCTCTGATCTTTTTCTATAAGTCCATGGGAAATTTACTTATCCTCAATGTCTCATAGTAGAGAAGTTAAAATAGGTATTAGCTTCTCTATATCACTTGTATTTTATATTTTATAAAAAGAATATTCACAATCTTGAAATGTCCAAAAAGGATAAGCATGTGATCAATCAAGTGTAAACCTTACTCAACCCCTCCAAATTTCCATCACTTTCAATGCCTCTTCTAAAATTTATACTTCAAGCTTTTTCAGACAGGCATCTTGATTTATATCTTCTGTGGAGTCTTTATTGCCCTTTGTGTGCTTACTATAATAATAGGGTGATAAATGATTTACATTACTTTCTGTGTCTCTACATTCTGATTCATAAATCAATTGTTAGATGTACTTTAATCACCCTCATACTTTTTGTTTATTCTGATTGAAATCTCTTGGATTTCCTTCAGCAATTTTTGCCTAGGCATCTTGACAAGTATCTCAACTAGATTTTCCACAAACATTGAACACATGGCGACAGCAATCAAATATGTATTGGGAGCTTCATCCAGAACACATTGCAGGAGTTTTGCCTGAAGTATGATCAGTGATGGCACATTCTGAAGGAGCTGGGGTGTGTGCCTGTAAAACATTTAATCTTTCAAACAGCAGGGTCCAATGGCAAAACCTATGCTCTACTGCAACTAAGAAAGTTGCAGCTGACAGCTTGTCCTGTTGTCATTTGCAAGATACATTAGCTTTCTCCTATAAAATATTAACACATTTATCAATTTTATGATCAATAAGCCATACATTTATAGTACTTAGATGTTTCAAAAAACATTTCATGAAATGATGAATTGGTGCTCTAAATGCAGCAAGTGTATAATAACCTTAAATTCCTTGCCTTCTCATCCATGTATTTGTACAGTCTTTTATTCCAACAGCTACAACACAAAAAGACAATAAAAAGAAATTAGTTATTTCCCAGTAAAACAGAAAAAGACGTTTAAAATGAAAAGTTAGAAAACTATCAGTTTTGCTAATAGAATGAAATGCATTTGTTACTATCTATTTGGAATATTTAAATATCATGTAGCTCTTTCAGTTGTCCTCTGCAAAAAGCATAGTGTTCACCCATAAATGTAAGGTTATTCCTGTTCTGCTACAATTGATAAAACTGATATTGGCCTGGGAAAGCCATGTGGTTTTATCCATTCCCAGTGAATTATAAAAAGCATTTGGGCAAATGCAATTTTCCAGTGCAACTTTTCTCCATAATGTATGTTTTTAAAGCACAAATATTTTAGCTACCTATCACCTCTTCTTAGCATGTCGTGACCCCTATTTCTATCTTGACCACCAGAGATGTTCCAGTGAGAACTGTAGGATAAACACAGTCTCAAATCGCTCCCTTTTCACCATTTCTAACAGTTCTTAGCACTAGCAGTATAAGTGAAAATTCATCAACATTAACTTCACTAACATAGTTGTAGGAGTTAATTTGAATCCAGAATTTTAATGATTCATAACCCCCTGCTGTGTTTTGGGGTTTCAAATATTTTCACCAATTCACTATTCATCAATTCTGAAATTTGTTATGTGCAGAGATTCACAGTAATGTTAACCAAGCTAAAAAGACCTCTTAGATCTCCTGTGTTCTAGCAAGCCATGTACTTTGACACAGAATAAAGCCATGCTTTTTGAACATGACTTTTTAACAATGAAGGAAAGTCAAAGTGATTATCGTGCATTGTAGGCAGCTGTTTAAACTTCTTGAAAAAAAGGATATGAAATCTTTGAAATTAAGTTCACTCTGTGGGATAAAGATTTCACTTACAAAAAGGTAATATCCTCCTGCAAACTGAGAGTTGCTTTGTCTGTAAATGAGTGCCGCCTCCTCATGTTGTCTTCTATCTTTCTCTAATCAGCTCTTATTCTACCAGATGACAGCTCTAACAATATTTGCTTTGCTTCCCAAAACCTTTTTTTTTTGCATGTCCCAGATGTTTTTCACTAAAGGAGAGTGAATATATAGTTTTTCATGCATTTATCTGAAAATATCTTTGAAAAGTACAGTATTTTGGTTCCCTCTCAATAGGTAGTATAGGGTAATATGATTTGGATTGGTGTTCAAATAAATGCTGATAACAGAAGATATTTTTGTTATTGTTGAGAAATTCTTACACAGTCAAGGTCTTTTCTGCTTCTCAACCCACTAGTGAGGAGTCTGGGGATGCAGAAGATGTGACCCAAGGGTTAATCCCTAACATATGGCATCACACTCAGCATATAAAGCTGGGAGAAGATGTGAAAGGGGATGATATTCAGAGTGGATGTGGTCTTGCAAAGTTGCCATTACACATAATGGAGCTCTCCTTTCCTGGGGATAGCTGAACACCTGCCTGCCAGTGGGAAGTGATGAATTAGTTCCTTGTTTTATCTGTGTGTGTGGTTTTGCTTTATCTATTATGTCTTTATTTCAACTCATGAGTTTTCTCCCACTGGCCCTTTCAATTCCCTTCCCACTGGGTGAAGTGAGTGAGCGGCTGCGTGGGGCTAAAGTGAGTTGTTGGCTGGGGCTAAAGGACAACTCAGAGCCACAGAAAGATGTCATTGATGTAACACTTGTGTTCCTGCTAGACATGCAGTACACTCTGATTCCTTTCCAGAGGATGATTTTTGTTTATTAGTAATGCTTTTATCTGTAATTGATTCTCAGTTTTCTATTTTATATTCTACTTTCACTTTATTCCTCAGTTACCTTTCACCTTTCCTTCTTTTGTTTTTTTTTTCCTGTGTGTTCAATGGGGCACTGGATTCCACTGGATTTGAGGGAGAGATGTGCAACAGCCAAGAAAGAAATGCATCTCAAAGTGCTCCATGGATATACTCTGTTGGTTTCTATTCATTCCATAGTGGCAGTCATTTACTACTAGCCTAACAAAGCAGAAATTTTGTGCAGCTCAGAGCTGGCCGAGTTTTTTTCTTCAAGGCCTTATGCACACTATTTTTATTAATGGAATGAATGGACAAGGATACATATTTATGCTTATTTACCTTTACGCTGTATATGGGTAAAAGCAGAATAAAATTTATTTCAATTTGAAAATTCCATTTATATACATAAAATTAAAAATAAAAATACTTAAGAAAATAAATTTATTTCCATCTTTTTGATGCTTTTTCTTTGTAGAAGTATGAAGAAACCAGGTATTCAGACCAACATGATAGAATCCATATTTTATTACTTAGACTACACAATATCTGCTTAAACTGTTATTGAGAAACATTGCTATCACATAAAGGAGATTGCAAAAACAACAAACATTTGTTTAAAATCTAATATTTTGTTTTTCTGAAGCACAGTGTAAATGCTTCTAAAAATTCACTGAAAATGGCAAATAATTCAATGCCATGTTCTGTGAGAAACTGCAGGTTCTATGAGTTGTCTGATAAAAAACCATATGTTTGTTTCAGATGTCAGCATCAACACAGAGTTCTTTTGACTCTACTGGAGTTTTCCCCTTCCTGTTTTCTGAAACTGATATCCTGTTTAATAAGGCAAATTTTAGGATTATATTCCTCTGTTATGATTTGGATAACGTCTGTGTTGCATAGTGTTTAAGATTTTTCCCTAAGGTGCGGCATCTAGCTCAGCCACAACTGAAGACCAATTTTTTATATCACATGTCACGTGTGCCAACAACATTTACAGGTTTTTGGGAGGGTTTTGGGTTTTTTTTTTTTGGTTAGTTTTTAAAAGCCTATTCTTTCTATAGACATTTTATCTATATGGCTAACATAGAGAGGTATGTGATGCTTTACTAAATCAAAGTGAAGTATGAGCACTGGGGTATTTCATTAATCTTGTCAAGTTAGGACATGCTTGTCCATGAGTGTGTGTCTTTATTTTCCTTATTTCTGATGGCTTTACCATGTCAGAAACTGTTAACAGTCCATACATGTTGAGAAACATGCATGCATACATTAGCTTAAGATAAACTTCTAAATCTGCAAGAGGAAAAATCATGCTTTAAAGGCAAGAGAGCAAGTGAAGGACTCAGCTTTTATTATTGTATGCAAGAAGGAAAAAGAATTTCTTGTTAATTACCAAACTTGTTAATGCACATGTTAGAAAGTGAGTCAAAGAAAATTAATGCAATTATTCATTTTTTTAAACTTTCTCAGTGAGTCACCCTCAAGGAAGCAGTCTTGGTAACAAAATAATCACATCATCACACATGGTATAACAATATAATATGCCTAAATATCAAAGCAGCTTCTTATGAGCAAATAAGTAATTATACACCTGCAGTATTTCCAAATGGCACAACTCACTAAGCCATAGCTTTTGCATATGCTGTCCCAGAGATACCTGCAGTAAATTCACTAAATGACACTTTTAAAGGATTTCACTCAGAATTTAATGATTTTCACTCTGGATGGAAGCAAAGAGTGCAGTTGAAAGTCCTATCATGTGCATGGCACTAACATTTACAGAGGTACTTGAGGAAGACCAGAGACCACAGCCAACTGAAAAGCTTTTCCTTTTACAGGGTCCATTCTCAACATTAATATTTCTCCTGTCTGTCTCACAGTGCAAAGTGGAGTAGTGAAGATAAACTGGGAGGACATACCTGGATCAATCAGAAAATGGATTGCCACTTCTACTTGTGACGGAGTAAAACTACACCAGAAACATCTCCTGGCTTTCTTTGTTTTTCTTATATTACTGACCATTGAGATCTGCTGATTTGTGTCTTGGCAATAATAAGAATTATTAATCTGTAATGAGGTCCTAAATTAAATGCTGCTGTGATGAGGTGAAATATATATGCATTTGAATGATTTGTTAATGTGTAATGGCACATGTAGGACTGAAAATCATTGCTTGTAATTTCTTTTTCCACAGAAGACTTTTAGAAGTATTCTCCATTAAATATTCCTTAATTCCCTCTTACGTAGTAATGGATCTCAATCAGAACTCACAATGATTAGTTTTTCTGTTTTATGTCTAAGTTTATTAATCCCAGTCTAAATAAGCTTGTTGCTACATAAAGATTTCAGTTGGAACAAAACAAATCAATTTTGGATTTCCAAACAGAGGCTGGACAAACATTAGATATCTTCAAGTTGAGCATGCAATCCAAAATACATGCTTAAGCTTTCTCTATAACCTTCTATAAATTCCTTTACAATTCTACTACTGTACAAAGAACAATAATAATACAAACCTGTGCAACCAACCATACGAAGTGTTCTTGCAGGAGCAGAGCTCTTTGAGGCTGAAAGCAAAGCTGTCATAATGTGACCCATTACATTGCAAAGCAGGAAAAAGAAGAAGGTGAGTGGAAGTACCAAATACATTAATATGGGTAATGGTGGCCTAATCTTCAATCAGAAGCAGAAGAAATAAGAACCTTAAGGAAAGCAAATTGAATTTTCTGATTGAAATGCTCTTTCTCCTTCTCTGAAAAACAGGAAGCTTTCAGTTTCCTGGTTTTAACTGTTATATCAACAAAATTATCGAATTTCCCATGAAATTTACCTTGAGTGCTTCTTAATCTCTTCTAAAGGAGTGTAATGAATAATAATACCAAAAGTAGTTTTACCAAGTAAATAACTCTATTTGCTGTCCATTGAAATCACACAGAAAATAATTTTTTCAATCAAATGGTCTCAGAACACTCTAAATATTGCCACTGAGCTTTTCAATGTAAGGGGCAGGTGTCAATTTATTGCATTGATACCCTCCTTATACATACAAATCAGTAAAGTAGAGCATAGATGTTGTACTAGACAGAGCCACAAAACACATTGCTAACAGACTGAGTAATCAAAAAATTGAGGGAAGGCCAAACTCTTTAATCCTAAGCTAAGCATCATAATTTATAATTTCCTTATTTAATACTATTCTTTCCTTACAGAGTATTACTCCCTGTGTTTAAGTCTTGAAATTAGTATTTTACAATGTGTTGAAAATAATGAATTTAGGTGGGAAAAATTATTCACCAACAAATAGAATGGCTTCCTCCTCTTCAGTTTTGTTCTTTCATTTCTCTAGTTAAAAACATATATATATATACATTTCAAATACTGAAAGCAGAAAACAATTAGCAGCTCCAGGCATGCATATTTATTGAAGCTTTAGAGCTCTGCTTCTATTAGTTAAAGATTCATTTTTATTGAGGCAAAACACCCACAGAGATCAGTGGCAGCCTTTTGTGTTCAGTCAGTTCATTGTTTCCTGTGCTTATTCAGTTGGGCTGTGATTGGGCAATGGATCAGTGGTGTCCACATGGGCTGAACGGCAGGATCAAAGCCCAGGCATTTTATCCCTGTTTTGTGTGAATAAATACAACAGCAGGAAAAAAAAGAGGTGTTTTTCAGAAATGGGAAAAAAAAAAAAAAGAAAAGTTTGAATTCTAGGTCAGGCTGGAAGCTGTAAATTTTGCTTAATTTGTCTTTTGAAATTTGTTACATTTCAGACATGAATCCAAGTTATTATGGCATAGAAGAATGAAGTTGATGAATCACACGTTTCTCAAAAACTGATCAATACAAACAAAAATTTTCAATTGTTGTTACAGACAGAGTCATATATATAAACTCTAAAAACAATAACAGGAAAATAAATAGAAACATTTCAAGCAACTTGTCAGATAAGAGATTCGGGATAAGTAGCTATAAGACTCCCAGTTCTTGGCTGTTCTTGAAGAAGGCAACTTGATTTGGAGAGAAACAAGTAAAGTTTTATTTACCTCAATTTTAGTGAAATAATGCAGTCATATTTTAAGAGAAAACCCTAATGGACAAAGTCTGGTACACTTTTTTATGTTTATGTGTACTGCAGAATCAGATTTTATTGAAAACGGATAAATAATGTTTAGTATTTTTAATGCATTTTGCAATGCAGAATTGAAATAGTGTAGGAAAACAATACATACTCACTATACTGGGAATAAATAATGTTTATTATCAAAAAACCCAAACTGTAGTTTATCAGATACTTAAGTCATACCCTTCAACCCAAATTTTAGCCACCAAATTCAGGCAAATTGTAAGCATAGTTGCTTAAATTACTTAAAACTGCCCATGCTGAGAATTATGTGTCCCAAAGAGTATTTCAGCTTATTTAAAGCCTGCTATGACATTTTTAAGCTCTATAGAAGAAACCCAGAGAAGTGACAAAATTTCTAGGTTATGTGATTCACATATCTGTAGTTAAACAATTTAATATTTAACTCAGATTAGTCTGGATGAAGACTTCAGAATTAAAAATTTTGCAGAGTAAGTAGAGGATTGTAAAATATAGTGTCTTAATGTACATTAAAAAAATAAAACTCAGAAAACACAGTATTTTTTATTTCAAGATTCTGAAAGTGAAACATTGTTTACATGAAATCAGTGTTCTAGTTTTCAAATCAAACAAATTATCATGTTTTAATTTTTCCATTTTTTTATATTTTATATAAATATTTAAAAAAGCAATATTTTACCCCCAAAAGTAATTGAGAAGCTTAGAATTTATTTTTCATTTTATTTTTTATTGTTAGCCTCTGTAAAAAAACACTTCTGTCTTATTGTAGTTGAATTTTTGATTATATTAGAATAAGGAGTAACTTTTATAGGACTACTTGGTATCTTTAAAAGAAATGAAAGAGCACTTTTTTTCCCCTTCCCACTCATCCATACAGACTCACAGAGTCACAGAATATTCTGCGTTGGAAGAGAACCACAAGAATTATCAGGTCCAACTCTTAAATGAATTATCCATAAAGGAATCAAGCCCACAGCCTTGATGCTACAAACAACATGCTTTCTTAGTTAACTATATTACAATAATGATTAAGACTAATAAAGATTATTATTTTTCCCTGTACAAACCATAGTCTTCTTTATTAATATTAGCATATGAGTCTATATGAAAGAAACCCCTAGGTGAGCACACTTCAGTGATTTACTTAAATGAGTCAGAAATTAAACTGGGCTGTCATCAGCACATCCTCTGAAATCATAATCTTTGAACTACTTGCAGTAAAGCTCAAAAACATTCCAAATTACCAACAGAGGATAGAGCTGTCAGAAGTAATGTAACTGGAATAGTTTATCATCTCTAAAGTTCTGATAAGACCTAGGAAGTGAAACTATAAATCTTTTTCACCTTGGATCTCCCTCTCATGCTGCCTTTGAGGTGTGCACTTTGTGACTGCATCTAAGATGTCACCAGTCAACACCTCAGCTTCCTCTTTTGACTTGACATCAAGTTGCCACCATTTCATGTAATGATGTTGTTTTATGAGACACTACTTTTTCCATGGCTTCTTTCTGCATCATGGTAGAATCCCTCTAGTTTTTTTATATATATATATTTTTTTTAATAAAGTTACCATTGCTTCTGGCTTAGACTTACCTAAAAATATGTTAACCATACTTTGGGAAAACACCCCTGGGTATTAATAGAAAAGAGCTATTCAGATGATTAATTGATATGTTGAATTTTACAGATTACAAAAATTCATCATATGATCTGAGATAAAGTTTTTTTTTCATCAAGAGGGTATGAAGTCATCATTCAAAAGCACAGGTAATTTAGGAAGATGCAGTAGCTACCTGAAATAATATATTCAATCTTAGCTCAATGTCCAGTATTTAATCAGATTGTTCTGAAGCTGTCAAGTAAATCTGTAAAAGAGTCATCTGTAGATATTAGTTAGCCAAGAAGTTGTGCAGCTGACAATGCTAAAACATTCTGTAGAAAGACTGATTCTTCATTGGTTTCCTGTATCTTAGAGAATCAGTTATTTTGTAAAAAATAAGAATGGAATCAATCAGACACTATTCACTTACAGAGAGCTTATGTTAGTGCCCAAAACCCCTCTCATTTCTGGCAGCTAATTCTTCATCAGATCTTCACTTTACTATGAGTACTTTACACCGTCTTTGTTAGGATTTAAATTATTGTATAATACAGTAGAGAGCTGGGTTGAGTAAGGCAAAATCTTTAGCTGAGTTACCAAAGTCTCGTTGACATAGACATTAGTGCTAGAGGAAAAGAAAGAATGAGCTACATCCTCAGGCTGAAAAATTCCAGCCTATATGTTAAAAAAATAGTAATTTTTAGTGTTCACAATTTCACTTCCTAAAGAGACTATCCAAAGAATGCTTTTCAATTTTTTTTTTCTTAAAATACACACTTGATTTTTGGATATACAGCAATATGAAAAATAACTTACCATTTTCATCCACAATTAATTTATCCAGTAGATATTTTATTCAAAACTTGAATAACAGCTACACATGATGAATTTGAGTGGGATTTTTTCCATCAAACTTAAGTTCTTCAGAATTAAGAATTCTGTGCTGACTTTGAAGTCTCTGGAGAGAGAAAGAGAAAGGTAACTCCAAAGGCTGAATCTGAATCCCATATGGTAGAAATCTTTCACAGCAAAGGATGAATTACATTTTTCAAGGTGTTAGTTTCTCTTCATTGACTGTAAAAGAAGCCTCGTTGAGTACCTTGGACCACATACAGCTTAGGCTGTATTTTATACTGGCTAGATTGAAACAACTGATGTTGAATGATATTATTTTCCATCCTTATGCACAGTCTGCTTTGAAATGCACCATGTTCAGCAGTTCTCACCGAAACCAATTACTGCACATTAGTTTTTGATTACCCAGCACTGGATTTAGGAGCCTGTGGCAAAGGCCTGGCTTTGCAGTCAGTCGTGCCTGATGTTCACATTGCTGTTGCTTTCCCTCGCCTCTGCCCCCATGCAATTTGTTGCTTCCTTTCAGTCACAGGTTGCCATCTCTTTGACTCTGGCAGCAGGAGATCTTTTGTGTGCCCTTCCTGATGCTTGGCAGGCAGGCAGGTGGCACAGCACAAAGGTGTTTGGTGTGCAGCGGGCTGACTTCAGCTGATACAGACTGAAACAGCTCCTCCATCCTGAAAAGTGGCAGAGGAATTACCCTGAGAAAAAAATATCTGCAAGCAGTGCATCTACAGCCACCAATGCAAATCCCACTTCAGATGATTTTTAAGGTGCTTAGCTTTTTTATTTTGTTTTGGTTTTGGTTTGGTTTTTTTAAAGAGGGAATAAAAATATTTTAAAATTATATCCCAGAATCTGAAGATATGTACAGTAGCAATTTAAAATATCTTATATGATTTTACATTATTTTTATAATTTAGAAAAAATAGGAATAAATACATGTCTTAATTTTTTCTAGTCATGAAATAGAGTAAAAATGGGGGAAAGTGTCTTTTGGGATAACTGCATTACTCTCTGGAAGTATTTCTTTGTCCTTAATATTCTACTGAAATACAAAGGAACTTATTAAGAGAAATAATTGCCACAAAACTCCTAAAACATTGAAAAGCAGATGATAGACTTTCTCATCATGAATGGTTATAACAATTACCCTTCAATGTAGGATATGAATGACTCATATAGAAATTACTGCATCAACTTACACACACTGAAGCCTTTTCTTATGTTTTCATCTAATTCAAAATTAGAATTTCTGTTGTGTCACAACCAGATACTATAACATTTTGTTCTATCTTTTGTGAATATATGCAGTTATGAATATATATTCAGGAAAACCTTACTATGGAAGAAGTAACTATCAAAACGACTGTATTTATTATGAAGAACTTATGTGAAAGGTTGTACTATTTTACATAAATAACCTGTCTTTGAAGAAAGGGCAGGGAAAGTTTTCAGCAGCTCAATGATGTTATCGTTTTCAAAGCTTGTAATATATTTAATATGACACTTCCCTTTCTGAAAAGTTTTTTCTTATTAGTGAGGACATTCATAAGCAAATGTATTTGGAAAAGTGGGTTATACATGTCATAGTGAGCTTTCAACTTCAGCTGTCTTGAATAATATTAATTAACCATGAACGTTAATAGTATTATGTCACAAAAATATCATAGCAAAGAAAAGAGTCAGCATACTTCTTTTTTGGCATCTGTAGTCCCATTTCTAAAGCCTATGAATTCTTTTATTAAATGCTTATAGCACTTTTTTTTATTTTTAATTTTTAAATTTTGCTAAAAATCACAGTATTGGAACATGAAGGACATTTTTATGAATATCTGAATTTGAATACTTTGAAAAAGAAGGGTCAGCAATCTGAATCTATTTTTAGAGTCCCAAGGCCATTGTTTTTGAATGTGTTAGTTATTTAATGACAATAGAGGACAAGATGCTGAATCTTCAAAAGAGTACATTTTGCTCCCAGATGATCTGTCTGCAACTTTTTCTCTGAAATGAAGCATAGAGTTTTCACACAGTCTCTCTCCGATATCCCCTGACTCCTTTCCTGCCCATTTTCTCAGGGAAGAGCTCAGTACCTGCACCCACAGACTTCAGTTACCAAGAGAAGCTATGTCACCACCAGCAGGCAGAGATCTTTTATGCTACATTGTGCCTAGAGTAATTATTTTAAACCAAGTATCTGTTCACTTCATACATCTATCTTTGCAAAAACACAAAGCTTAGGATCACAGGAGAACTGGTTAAAAAACAGAACACAACTGCAAAGGTCAAATAAATTTGTCTAAGACTTCTTTAGCATTTATCACAGAAAATTTAAATACGATGAAAAATGAAATCCTTTTTATTCTATATATTTGAGTTTGAGAAGCAGTTGGAAACCTGCAAGTCTGTCCCCTCTAAAACTTACACGTGCAGAGAGTAGGGAACTGTGGTGAGATTAATCCATTTTCAGGAGCAGATACAATGGACTCTTGGGATTATATTTCAAGCATAAAAATATTTTTGTTGCTGTATGCATTATTTCAAATGCTGTAGGCATTATTTCCAAAAGCTGTCAGATGGCAGGAAGGACAAAAGTATGCAGTGGCATCCCTGGGGCTGGTTAGCAGCCGGAGATTAGCCCACACAAACAGTAAGAGCTCAGAGGGCGCAGTTTCCTTCCGGCCAGGGTGTGTGCCCTGCTCCTCTGTGCTGTGTTGCAGGGCTGCTGTGGCATGCACACCCTCACTACCTGAGGAGGAATGAGAGGAGGGGACTCACAGAGAACCAGGGTCTGTAGAGGTTTGATGGGAGTGGTTGCTGCTGTAAGAGCCTCTCTGCCTTGTGTAGAGATGGAAAGGGATTTGTTGTTTTTTAAATTTTAAAGAGAAGAGGTGCAAAGGCAGAGGGTGTATATGCAAAAGTTGAAAAGATTTTTAACACAGGGTTAATCAGAAACTAATAGAGGAAAACAACTTTATGCTGAATGAAGTTTAAACTAACAAAATTTTCTCTATATTCAGTGAGTTATAGAATTCCATCAGTAGAATTTGTACTATATGCATAATAGCTACCTACAATCACAGTCACAATTTAATCCATTTAAACCAAACTTCAGAATTTTATTACAATAGATTGGGCTTTCATTTTTATCCAAAGTGGCCTTTGTGGAATTCAGATTGCATTTCCAGATTCACACTAAATATAAGAATATTTTTCTTTCTTACTGTGAGTTACAATTTTCTGTCCTTGCATCATTGGTATTTTACTCTGTCCAGGTTAATTCCTGATTGCACTGTAGAGTTAGACTCCTCTATGATGAATTATGTGAAAGGAGGAAAGTTAAAACCAGGGTCCAAGCATGAAAGTGCAGTTTCAGATTGCTTTTAAAAGGTGATTTTAGTAAAGTGCAGTTTATCTTGAGCCTCAGACCTCATTGATTTTAGTGTCTTTTTCCTTATACTCTTGAAGAGTGTAACTAAGTTGTAGAGAGATGCAGGGGTGGATCCTTTACATCTCCATTTGTAATTTCTTATTTGTTTTCCAAAAAGAAAAGGCATGAGTTTTCAAATAGATTCTCTTACTAAAAAAAATTATATTCCATGCAGTATCTGCAACAATACTAAGGAAAAAGACAAAACATACAAAAAGACAAGTGGAGCTCAGATACATAATAGTGGACATCTATGTGATAAACATTCACATATGTAGATACTACAGATTCCTCTTTGATTAAATACAGAGAAATCATTATTTTCGGGGCAAGAATGTTTGATCTATTTCAGACATGATAAGATTAAATGTGCTATAGAACTATACGGCGTTGTCTTTCTTCCTTTCTCCTTAATTTTCTCCTTTTCTTTTTCCCTTTTCCTTTACTTTTTCCCTTTTCTTTTTTCCTTTTCCTTTTCCTTTTCCTTTTCCTTTTCCTTTTCCTTTTCCTTTTCCTTTTCCTTTTCCTTTTGCTTTTCCCTGTTTCTTTTTTCTTTTTTCCATTTTTCCTTTTCCTATTTTCCTTTTCCTTTTCTCCTTTTTTTTTTCTTTTTTCCTTTTCCTTTTTTTCTTTTCCTTTTCCTTTTTTTTTCATTTTTTCCTTTTCCTTTTTTCTTTTCCTTTTTTTTCCTTCTCTTTTCCTTTTTTCCTTTTCCTTTTTCTTTTCCTTCTTTTCATTTTTTCCTCTTCCTTTTTTCTTTTCTTTTTTTCCTTTTTTCCTTTTTCCTTTTTTCCTTTTTTCCTTTTCCTTTTCCCTTTCCTTTTTTTTTTCCTTTCCTTTTTTCCTTTTCCTTTTTTCAATTTTTCTTCTCCTTTTTTCAATTTTTCTTTTCTTCTTTTCCTTTCCCTCATTTTCTCATTTTCTCTTTTTCTCTCTTTTTCTCTTTTTCTTCTTACTTTTTCTTCTTACTTTTTCTTCTTACTTTTTCTTCTTACTTTTACTTTTATTTTTATTTTTATTTCACTTTTTATGTCTTGAAAAGATTTTTATTTTTCTTTTTCTTTTTTTTTCTTTTTCTTCTTTTAAATATTTTTTTTCAGTTTTCATTTTTCTTCTCTTTCTCTTTTGCTTTCGCTTTCACTTTTGCTTTCTCTGTTATTTGCCTTTTCCCTTTTGCTTTCGCTTTCACTTTTGCTTTCTCTGTTATTNTTCTCCCAGTCCCCATCCTCCCTCCCTCCCTTTCCCTTTCCTTTTCCCTTTCCCTTTCCCTTTCCCTTTCCCTTTCCCTTTCCCTTTCCCTTTTCCTTTTCCTTTCCCTTTCCCTCCCTCCCTTCCGATTTCCTGGAATTTCCTGGATTTCCTGGAATTTCCTGGAATTTTCTTTCCTGTGATTTCCTGCGATTTCCTGCGATTTCCTGGAATTTCCTTTCCTTTCTTGGATTATCCTTTCCTGGAATCTACTGCAACCTACTTGCCTTGCCTGGAATTTCCTGGAATTTCCTTGCCTGGAATTTCCTGGAATTTCCTTGCCTGGAATTTCCTGGAATTTCCTTGCCTGGAATGGGATTTCCTGGGATTTCCTGGGATTTCTTTTCTTGGAATTTCCTGGAATTTCCTGGATTTTAGTGGAATTTCCTTTCATGGAACTTCCTTTCCTTTCCTGCAATTTCCTAGAATTTCCTGCAATTTCCTGCAATTTCCGATCTTTTTGTTGACTCTAAAGTAGAATACATTTCTGATTCTGCTATTGTTTAACAACCATCAAAATTTAGTCAAATTAATTTTGGTTTGATTGTTTTCAAGGTTCTTAAAAGTGTTCAGGAATTTACATGGCGTTGTTTTGCACCAAACTGTAAACCTGAAGATTTATAAAATGTCAGTGTTATTAACTGAAAATTCATAATTATTCTTCCTGAAATTTTAGAAAGAAACTTATCCTGTGAAGTAAAATAATTTTTCCTGTCTTACATGTTGAAAATTCCAATTATTTTATACAGGATCTCCTGCATGTGGTAGATGTATAGTGCTGCTAATGTGAAATTGCTAATTCAGTGTTGGAATTCCAAAGATGATTACAGTTCTGAAATATTATTCAATTAGCAGAGATAATGGTTTTGAATATAATTTGTAAAATTAAATTTCCTGGCCTACCAGTAAGTGGTTTCATGGAATCATAGATCATGGAAAGGTTTACTCACAATTTCATTTTTTCTTTTCATGCAATATTTCATGTAGTTTATTTGCATTTTCAAATGCTTTGAATGCAGGTAAATTTTTTATTCTCCTAGACCATCCAATAGATCTACTGCTATCGAATTCTGCTAAAAACTGAGGGACTAATCCATGCTCATGATCAGTTTATCTTTCATAAAGAACCTCCCTTTATTGTTTTGATTATGTTTGGAAGTTTATTCCAAAGTTTTTCTAAAAGATAAAAGTAAATTGCTTTCAGGAATATTCTTTCAGTTATAGTGTCTACCTTAAAAAGAGGATACATCCTATGCATGAATAGCTTGGATACTACAGTATCAGTACTTAACTGTAAAGAGCACCTAATTCTCACCTAATTGAGACTAAATTAAAGCATTCATTGTATACTGAGGTTATTAGTTCAGAAGAAAATAGATGCTATGGAAACTGTGATGCAAGCATTCAGACCTTGGTCTAAGGCTTAAAGAAAAAAATTATCAAGTTCCTATTGACTCAGAATCATGGAATGGTCCATGATCTGAGACTGGAAGAAGGTTGGTTGCAGAAGATTTTTATGAACTGTGTAAGACTTTGACACAGACTGACAGGTTTAAACTTGTGTAAATGTGTTTTCATTCCAGGCACTGCCTTATGAATGTTTCATATTCTCATCACTGGAGTCCTAGCTGCATTTCTCACTGTCATTGTTACAGTATGGCACCTATTCATGTAACAAACTTATACAGAATAGAAGAGTAGATTGTAAAAAAACAATGGGAAAGCAGTGACATTTTCTCAGACACTACTGAGGTCAAAGATCAATATCTCCTCCTTTCATGTAATTTCGATGGCATATTCAACATTTGTTATGATGAATTCTGCATCATCTGTGCTACAGGAAATAAAATATAACACTATGTACATTTTAGAGACTTACACTTCCTTAATTGTTAACTGCAAATGCTTTGCAGTGGCCATGACTTCACAGTAGTACAGCTTGTAATTGCTTGTAAACAACACCAGGGCCAAAGTCTCACAACTGTCACCCATGCTGTCATTCAGAGGCAAAGGCAAAAATGATTTCTGCCCAATTAGCTTGGGAATGCATATCTCTTTAAGCTGCAAAAACTCGGGTACACTTGGATGAGAAGGAACTTTTTCTATTTCTATGACTGTGTTGATGGAAAGCAACAGCTGAATTCCAGCCTAGCTGCAGGAAGACCTTATCAGCTGTCTGAGGCTGATGAATTTTTCAGTTCCGTTCTGCTCGTCTGCTAATAATAGACACTAGAGCTTTAATCTTACTTATTTATGTGCTCTTGCCTGCTTTAACTGGATAATTGTTGATTGCTAACTTTATTTGGCTTTTTCAATTACCTTAATTTTTAGAAAATGTTCAGACACTGAGCTGGATTTTGTCTATTACTGTTCTATAAAATGGGGATGATTTAAGAGAAATCAATATTGCTTACTGCATTGTCCGTTAACGGCTGGATCCCGTTCCCACGGGCTTTTACAAGAATTGGTTTAGGCTCAAAGTTGCAGATTAAAAAATATACAAAGAAGATGAAAATTCACCTGCAAAAAATATTAAGTTTGGTAAACTTTGTACTACAGTGGAGACATACTTGACAATTCTCAACATTAATGAATCAGATGTACAAAAAAGGAAAAAACTACAAGCAGAACTTCAACTGCTTTTCCAAATAAAAGGATGGGGGAAAGAAAAGAAAAAGAGAGAGAGAGAACTGGGAGGGAAAGAAAGAGAAAGAGATTTTGGTTGTCCTTGGCTTCTTAAATGAGGAACTTTGTACTCGTCTGGACTGGAAATCCTTTTGTTGGTAATGTGGTTTATTTTTCTGGCTGGGAAATGGGCTAAGAATCTCTTTCCCTGGCAACTTCTTTCTTTTTTTGGGTAGCTAGCTTAAAGAAACACCCTTGTTTATTTTGGCTATCTGAATTTGCCTGCTGTAGAGAGAAGAATCAGAAAGAGAGGGATATAACAGCACATCTGCAAGTGGATGATCAATCACAGTCACATAAGCAAACAGAAATAATATTAAAAGGCTTTGGAATGATCTGGTGATGTTGTAGGTCTGTTTTTCTTTCAGAATGTATATGTGCAGTACATCGGTTTTGAGAAGCTTTGCTTTCTTAGCCAATGTAAAATTCAGTGCATTAGTGCTGATAAACTTTCATTTGTAGATACCTATTTTATCTTCAAAAGAACAAACATCTTTCTTTACTTTCCTCACCATCCTCCCTCCCCCAAACCTTGAACTGTGTATTGATGTCCTTGACAACACAAAAATAAAATTCTGCATTAAACTGGGAAGAATGATCCAGAATAATTGAAAGAAAGCTGCATCCTTTTATTTCCACACAGCCTCTGGAAAACTCATGCTGCGAGAAGAATTTCTAACCATAGAGGACTGTGAATTGCACATGATAAATAATTCCCTAATCTTCTCCAACTCCTCCCTTAGAGGGGCTGAAAGGAGAAAAAAATCCAATCTTTTGGACCGTATATTGACAGGAGGAGGGAGGGATGGAGAAACATTTCCTTACCTATCCCTTTAGTGCCATGAAAGGCACTAAATACAAGTTGCCTGCAAACAGATATCTTTACGTTTTGAGAGAGTGCAATTATTTGGGGAGAGGGCATTGATAGAATGAAGAAATGTTCCTTCTCACTAAAAGCCACAGGCATTTTCTTTACCTAGTTACTATTGACATTGGCAGAAGTGCTTTGCAAAATTCCCGCTCTGCACCTGTAAATTCCCCTGAGGCACATTCAAAACCTTAGGGGTTGGAGAGCCAGGGACAACACATGGGCATGGTCAGGGCCTACATGCATGTAGATGGTTTTTCAAGCATACCTCAAGGTCAAAGAATCCATGGGGAAAGCATCCCACAAAAGTCCCTGTGGGTTCTCAGGACTGTGATCCCTGCTGACTCTGTGGGTGTCCAGACCCAACCCCCCCAACATTCCTCAGTACACGATGCAGTGGAAACTGTGGCTCAAGCCTGCAGATCATTCTGCCTGATTTTTGGCCATCCCATGACTTTTTTCCATGGGAGGTTGTTAACTGAGCCAAAGTGTTTAACTGAATCTGGCAATTCTCAGCCATTTGCTGGCAGCCACCAATTTGGTGAATTGACATCATTTGTGACACTCTCAGTGTGGGAAACTAAATGGAGACATTTTTATTTTAAAAACAATTAGCTCAGCTCCTGTGAAGAAAGAAAAAGTTAAGAAAAAAAAATATTTTCCAAGACTGATCATTTCTTGTGCCTGAAATGATGACACAGGCAGTATAAAACTCTGGGATGAAGTGGAAAACCACTGCTCCTTAAAAAGACAAACCAAGACTACCCACACCCATTAAAAATTCTAGGAAACAGGGACAAACTCAACTGTTTAAATTGTAACCTTAGCAATGTGCTGTGCTGTCAATGAGAGGTAATACAAAATTATCCAGGGAAAAACCAATTTTTTTCAGTCTTTCCTGCACTTCTTTTCATTGGGAGAAGAAATACTACTTTTTGCTTGCTTTTCCCTTCCTTCTTCAGCTGTTATCTAAGGTGATTTCTTCTTTGACATGCTCACATGGATCTCACACACCATAGCTAGCATCACTCTGGCTGCCAGACTAGGCATGGAGCTGGAACCACCATCATCTGGGTTGTCTCCAAATTTAATGGGTTCCCTTTGTAAGCCTGCCTTTGATTCTTCCTGTTCTTGTGGGAAAGAGTCTTTGCTCAGTAAAACCTGCCATCATTAACCTGCCATCATTTCATTACTGCCATCATTAGTAATGAAACACTGCTCTTGTAAGGGTGCAACATGCAGGGAAGGCAAAACATGGTGGAGAAAAAAATCACAAAGCATCTTAGAGCTTACTCTCTACAAAAATGCTTTTATGGCATCACAGTTCAGCTGGCAGTAGCCAATAGTCAAAGTGTTTCCAGGATGCTGAGGCTTGTGTTTCCACTTCTCTCTCCTCTTGCCATAGCTCTGAGCAGAATTAACAGAACTTTACTGAATCAGCCTCAATCGCTTCAACAGATTTTGAGCCCACAATTTTTTTGTCTCCGTGAAATTAATTTCGCCATGTTAGAAAGTGTTAGGTGTTCATCTTTTGTAAGAAATAAAACTAGCTTGTAGTCTGGGATGTTATTTTTTTTCCTTTCCATTTAAACAAGAGAATCATGTGAAAAATACAGCCTAGGGTTTAAAATAAGTAGATTCAGGACTCCAGAGAATTTAAACAAATAAAATGAGCCTTGCAGTGCTTTCTGTTTAACTATGTGTTGTATGTTTGGTATAAAGGCAGTGAATTAAAAAAAAAAAAGACTATTGGTCAAATCTGCTGCTCATTTGCATACTACAGCAACTCATCAGAATCTCGAATAAAATAATACACCTTCAACAACTAAAAGTAATACCACTGAAATCAACACATATTTATTCACATGGACACTAGTGTAAAATGGACTATTTTACACAAAATAAATAAATACAGAATTTAGAAAACTATTGTTATTTGACCATGTCCAGTCTTCCCAGAAAGTCAGCTTCTTAATAAATACTAAATCAAAAAGTTGGAATACAAGCAAAATACAGAATCTAAGTATGTCACTAACAGTGGTGTTGAAGACCAGGTTGGGCAGATCTCTGAGCTGTCTGATCTAGTTAAAGGTGTCTCTTCCCATGTCAAGGATGTTGGAACTAAATCCTCTCTAAGGTCACTTACAACCCAAATCATTCTATGATAATTCTCTGTGTGTTTTGTTCCTCTTATTCTTCTCTTTTATGCTGTGTATTCTTACAAGCTTAACAAACCTTTTTCTTTTTCAGTGATTTGAGTTTTTGACCACTGAAAATGTTCAGTCAGAGAAATTTTCATCTCAGAAAAGATATTAAGTAAAGAAATGACAACATTATATTTAACATTTTTTTCCCAATGATAAAGAATATTTTTTAAAACGTATAGGGTGTCAAATGGAGTTACAGATACTTGCTGCATGAATCCCAACACAGTAATCACTGAAATTTTATATTTTGCTTTCTTTTGGTTGAAAAATACTTATTAATACAGTATGCTCTTGAGATTTGGAACTGTATTAACCTCTTACATCATATAGGCTGCTGGCTGCTTGAGTGATTTGAGTCCTCATCTTCTTGTTTATTAAGTTAAAATTGCAGTGGTAAAAACTGGATTCATATTTTTTGTACATTTCTGAATATATAATTGATGAGTTCCAATTCTAACCATGTTCCTTGTTCTCTGGAGCTATTTCTCTGTGAGACTACTTTTCTTCATTCTTAATGAGAAACTGTCCAGTACTTCAGTGGTTACTAGCAAATGAAAAATAAATCTGGAGTCAAGTGTGATTGCTTTGCTAGAAAGAGTAAGGGGTATCTTGTGCAACAATCTCTACTGCTTGTTTTCAGACACTAAGTCTCTCTGTGGTTAGTTATGTCTCTAAAATCCATAAAATCTCCTTGTCATCTCAATTTCTCCAGGATTCTTCTCTATATGTAAGCCTGAGTTGTGTGAATTGAAACTATATTTTAAGTAAATTTTCTTTTAGTATACATCAGGTTGAGGTGATTGATCCCATTTTCTACATCAAAGCAAAATCCCCTGGGGTAATTTGTCTCTCCAAATCCTGTTCACAGTCCGTCCTATTAGTAGGACTGATTTGCCAGAAAAGTTTTCTGAAATATGTATGTAGAGGGATTGTATACTTTTAGTCCATTGTCTAACCAACATGCAACTCTATTGTCTAATCTATGCAAGTTAATTTTATGATTAAGAGAACTTGCTTAACATTCAAAATATGTTGAAGAACATAATGACTCATTTGTATGTCTTACTACTAGGACACAGTGACCGAGTTAAATTTCTGATTTCTATGTTTTCACAATTTTATAAATGCAATCATTATTTTAATTAGACTCTATGTATTCTGTGTTTATGAAATTCACTCTGCTTCTGGATCTAAAAAATGTTTAAAGTTTCTCACTATTACAGAGGAACCTCAGAAGCACAGAACTTATTCTAGGCTTTGGATGTGTCATTTCTGCTGCAGGTAAAAAAAGGTGGGAAGTTCCTTGGAAGGTCATCGAAGTCTCTCTCTTCTTCTTGACATCCAGAGGCTGGGAAACATTGAAAGTCATGAGCAGTGTTGCTGCTGGGAAAGATAACTCTGAAATATTAGCCAGTTGCTCACAATTCCTCATTTATTTGCAGCAGTATTATTTAACGCGATGCCTCAAAGCTTTTAGCAGGTGAAGTAGACAATCTGACCAGAGCAACTTCACCATTACTAACACTCTCTGGTTTTGCCTGGAATTAACCCTGACCCCAGAATAATTGTTGGAATCTCAGTAATTTATTCATTATTTAGAAGTTAGTCTTTGCTTAAGTAGTACATGACTATGTATATATTCAAATAGATAGATTATTTGATCTGACCTTTCTTGTTTTTCCCCAGACATAATATTCAAAGGTAACAGTTTGTGTTAAGGACCCAGTAGAGAGAATTTTATTTAGCCTTACCTCTAAAGTACAGTTGAGTTTACCTAGTAGAAAACCCAGGGATTCAGAAAATCCAGGCATATATAGGTCAAAATACTCACCATGGAACAATAAAAGCACGTTGCTTCTCTTAGCTGATCTTTTAAAAGCTGTCTTGTTGTCATTTCAGGCCTGGATCTTCTGATTTTCAATGGAATTGTTCCATTTTATCTGAGATGCAAACTTCTTTGAAATGGAAATCCTAAATCATTACCTCTTGACAGCTTCAAAGGATTGATAGCCCACTTTGAATCTCTTTGAAATACTTACTTCAAATTAAAAAACAAGTTACCCTGAAAGAAGACAATTATACCTTGAGCAATAGACATTCTTTCTGAAGGTTTCCTGGTCCATAAGCATCTTTGAAGAATATATTTTTCACCACTTGTACCTCAGATTTTAACCACTAATAAACACTCCCTGGTAATACAGAGATGTAGTTTGACATTTTAATAGTCAAAGAAGAATTACAATTAGTCACAATATACAACATTGTTCAAAATAACCAAATTAATCTGAAAAATCAGGTATTACAGGAATAGCAAGAAAAAGATGTCTTCTAACTCTCAACTTCATCTGAGACTACAAATTACAGTGTTAATTCAGCTAGTATACAGTACTAATTCAGGAAGTATAATGCTTCCTTGCACCTTCTTTTCCTGTAAAAATTAGCTGCTCATTTTGACTCTTTATTAACCTAATTAATAAACAATTCCTGAAATTCAAGACCGGTAAGTCTATATTGGTTTAATTAATGTTCAGGGGAAGATGTGCTGTTTCCAAAATGTATACATTAAACCTGGAGTAACAAAATCTCTGAATTTAAATTCTATATTCTTGACTTTTTTGAAGAAAATCACATATATGAAAAATTGTGATAAACTTAGATTTATGTGTTGTTTTCTCCTACTCTTCTCCTTTATGTCTTGATTATTTTTATCCCATTTTAGTCATAAAATAAAAGAGTAGGGCTGAAATAAGAAAAGATAAAACAAAGGTTTTGAATCTAAGTGATAACCTTTAAATAAATAAATAGCTCTTCTTAAGACTTTAAGTTGATTATCATTTTTACAAATTTTCATGATCCAGGCATATGGGGGAGATTAATTATGTATCTAAGATGTAAGTAGGGTTAAAGAGGTGTTTCCTACTTTTTTCTACTGTACTTTTGGAAGCCTCAGATATAACAAATGATCTGTGCAGTGAAATCCCTGATCATTCCTGACTGACGTCTATTTTTGGAGTTCACTTGCCACACAAAATTTTCATTGTGTTTAGAAAAGTCAGAAGACTTGGGTGGACTAAAGAACTGATAATAAAGGAAGAACAGGCACAGTATCACCTCTCCCATGCAAACTATGTGCTTGTTTCAAAGCATAGTTAATTCCATCTAATTTGCAAGTCTGTATAATTGGCACATTAGACTTATGAGTTTCATGACTGGCAAAAAAAAAAAAACATTGGACACTATATTTCCAATTCATGCCTCCTTAAGAGGAGGTAAGCAGCTGGCAAGCATCAAATATACTGTGATCTGGGCTTTACTCAAGAAACATTATCTTGACAGTATATAAACTAACTTTACAACCCTCTCTCTAGCATTCCCTTTCAAGGGAAATTCCTAGAGAAGATGACTAAATAAAAGCTGTTCAAGGAGGTGTTTCATACCTCATCCTCCTGTTTCATACTTCATGCTCCAAGTGGAATAAAAGGGGAAAAAATCTCACTAGTTTGGTTCTTGATCCCACATGCTTTGATATAATTAAGTGCAACAGCATTGAAGTTATTTAAATTATGCCATTACAGATCCTTCAGATCAAGATTAAAATGAGATTCAGTGTACCAGTCCATTTTTACTTGTGTTGATAATGTTGATCCACTTATTTTGATCCTTCCTGGTTTTTTTAACTGGAAATTGATTTATTGAAATAAAACACAGTTTCTCTAGCTATTAAAATAGTACTGTCTAGATAGAATATTGGAAATATAAAACAATACACTTTTTACCATGCATGATAAGATAAATACTTCATCAAGTGAGCTGATGTTCAAATAATAATGTCCAACCTGATCTTGTTCTTTTCTCTATCGACCATAATGGGTAACACAGAATATCACCTTAAAATTATTAGAATGAAAGTCAAAGCAAAGGAAGTCACTCAGCATGCCAAAATCATCACTTAGAGGGTGCTGAACTGAAGAAGAAGCAGGGAATAACATGAAGAAGTGCCATCATCTTTCATTGTTTCTCCCCTACAGTACATAAAAACATAAAAACAAGCCCAAATATGTGAGTTCAAGCTTTGGATTGAATAAAATTGGCAAGTACACTAAGCACGTGAGCATGCTCTTTTCTTCCCCTAACAGAACATCAGTTCTCTCAGTGCTACAGACAGAAATACCAGATCCCTAGGTGTCATAAAAATACTTCTGAAAATCAAATATTCTATATCAAATATTATCTTTACAGTATAATCCAGAATATGGGGAGATGTCAAGCGTTATAACAGCAAAAATTTCAAGTAACTGGGCCAAAAATCTCAGCTTATGTGTATGCAAGGGTCATTGACCTCAGTGTAGTTAAGCCATGGTGAGCTGGTGAGGTCCTGCCCTGTGTTGTGTGTCCAGTCTGATTTGCAAATAGACACACTTATGGCTTCATCTTTCAGGCTTTCTCTTATTAGGGTGTGAGAAGAACCTTTTTAGTTTTCAAACCAAAATTTGGAAGACCCGTCAGACTAACAACATAGATGATAACAAACACCTTTTTTGGTTACCAGAAAACTCTTTTTATCACCTGGAGAAATTGCAAGGTATGGTGTGAAAATTTCTAGCTTGAGGCATTGGTGGCTCTTGTAGTAAGTCTTTACTGCTGGAGGTTGTTGCTCTCATTTCACTGCTTTTTACATAGTTCATCGCTTTCATCAGCTCTGTCTAGATGGTTTTGAAACATCATCAAGTATTGTTTGAAGAATACAAATTGTTCACTTCACTTTAATCACCTCCTTAAATATCTGAATTACCTGTAAAGTAAACAAAAAACTAAGGACAAGTATGTTTAAAAGAACAATTTTTAAGCATTTTCACAACTCTAACTCTGCCCATAAACAGCCTTACCCATGAGTCACAGCCTGCCTTTTTCCTCAAGCTTTTTTTTGCTTCTTCCTGGTTTAGCACAAATATTCTGTCTCAAATATTATATATGAAATATGTCCAGATGTCTTCCTAATATGCCACCAATCCTTCAAGCACACAGATTACAAATATTTCAGAAAATTGCAATGAGCAGATAATAGAGAGAACATAGCTAGCTCATTTTAGCTAATGTAGGACAGCTTACCATGATATATATTTAGTTCTTGATGTCTGTCTGGTATGAAATAGCTCCTGAAATAGTCATCTCATTTCCTTCAGGAGACACATTCCTAAACCAATACATATTATACTGTTGAAACTTTTCCTAATATCCAACCTATACGTGTTTAATTAATTTGATCCTATTGCTATTATATACATTCCTCCACACTATACCTTCTCTTTTTGTACACATTTGGAAAATATCTAGACTGCTTAGACCAAATCCTCACTGAAGCCATGCTGATTTAAACCATATGAGTATCTGGCTCTTTATGTCTACTAAATAAATTGCTTTAAATCTTTCCTCACAGCTTAGCCTCTATAGATCCCCAAGTGTTCCTTTTTTTTTTT
>VWYI01036669.1:106768-128186 GCA_013399455.1 Anthoscopus minutus | reverse complement strand
TTTTTTTTTTTTTTTTTTTTTTTAGTTAAGAACAAGAGGAGAATGACAGTACCAGTGTAGATATGGTCAGTCTTTGGTAATATGAAATGCAGTTTTCCTGTCTCTGTTCCATTGATTTGGTTCCTCTGTTAACTTAATAGACCTTATAATTATTTTAGTTGCCGTTTGCATATCCTGACCTCCTCCTTTATTAAAACTCAAAAGGTAATTTTTAAGTATTCTTTCCTTCTGAATTTCTATCTCCCTTGAATACCTGTGGTTTGGAAAAATTATGCCTCATAGGTGTAATGTATAAAACATGGTTTATTTCTGCTCTCTCTTGCAATTTTTTTCTAAGGTAGGGAAAATGTCAATTCAGAAACCAAATCAAAATTTATACCAGTATTGATGCATGCAAGGTATGAAGTAGCTGTGCTGAAGTAGTAACAGAGTTATGACTTTTGATGAATGAGGTTTAAATGTGATATGCTTTAAAATTCTTCCTTTGTGCTAAATATTTGGGGTGCCCAGATTGCTGAGTTGCATTCAGTTGCTACAGTGGAATTATGTCTGGACTGGGGCTGTGTATTCTTCTTCTCCCTGTGTAGAATAGGTAGTTACCAAGTCCTGTGACTGCTAACCCCAAATTTTAATAATTTATTCTGTTCAAATTTCGCTGTGTTTTTTGTTTCATCCCATTAAGCACTAAGCCGTTGATTTTTAACAGACTTCATGACTCATTTTATGTAATGTTATCCATTTGTTTTCTTTTAAGTCATCATATAGTGTTCCTCATGCTTAGTACATAGAGTACATAGAGTACATCTGACAATTGTTTTTGACAGTCCAGTTTAGCCTCATTCTGTGTGTAGGATTTCTGGCCCTGTTCAGTTGACTCCTGTGGTCTCGAGATATCTGGGAAAGGCCTCAGGTACAACCTAACTCACTTCAGGCATAACATGATCTTATCCAAAGCAGCCCTGACTGGCAAGGTCATGACAATAGCTATTAGTGTAATCAGTCCTAAAAGACACTCATGAATCAAGACCTTGTTGAGTAACACCTGCTGGTTTTAACCATGGCTGTATGTCCTGGGGGAAAAGAATGATGAATGCTGGATCTCTGCAGTTAAAAATAACTTATGGGTAAGATCCCTGGAGTACAGATATGTTCTTATAAATCTCTCTGAATCTTCCAGGACTTTGGAAGCTACTCCAGGATCAGTTTTCAGCTTCTCAGAAATACAGACAAAATTGAATTTTTTGGAAATAATCGAGCAAGAACTGAAAGAGATGGAAGACAATAGGATTGTGACAATTGATCCATAAATCAGGAGCTCAGACAGAAAACTGAGAGGAGAGGAAACTAGGAAACTTGGAAAAGGAGTTTCAAGGAAAAGGTAGACACAGAATTTCATAGCACTTTAAGGATCTGGAAAAAACTACCAAAAGTATTCATATTATTGGGAACTGTCATTCTTCCCCACTTTAATATTGCCTCCTCCACTGTTTCTGCTTCATTTGAGAACAGGATTTTAACTTAAACAAAGTTTTCTTTCAAAGACCAAATTTCTTCCTTGGAAATGCCCTTTATTCACCATCCCTACACTTTCTACCTAACACAAGGAGACCAGATGATGAAGAAAGAAGGAGTAGGATATTCTCTAACTGAGCAGAAAAGAAAGAGGTGAAGAAAACAACAGAAGTGGCAAATTCTTCCCCTGAGATTGCAAGGCCTGAAGAAAGGCTGAAGGCAGCTGCTGCAGCCTTCATATAGAGTTGCATAATCGAAAAACCAGACACGATTTCAGGACTTCTCAAATAAACAAGTAGCCCTTAAAGCAAGAAATTGGCTTTTTGGATCACACATTACTTGAATAGCCAATGGAGAGAAAACACTGCCTATTCTCTTATTGTCATGGTCTCTTTTCCTGCCCCAAAATAATTGAAATTTAAATGTAAAATCTTATAGTATCTTAGTGTGAAAATTGTAGAGTATTATAACCTAGAGCCTAGTATCAGGATACGTAAACCATTTGACTCATAACCTTAAGAAATCATGCATAAGTGATACTGGTAGGACAAATAGACACAGAATAGATCACTGATCAGTAGAGAGCTGATTTGGAGCTATTTGGAGTTCATCTGAGGGAATTTGCTTTTGCAATACCAGGTAACATCTTGTAGTTCAGAAACATGCTCTGTTTTAAACAATGTTTAAAGATGTAAATTTCTCAAAACCAACTTGAAAATAGAAATTATTTGCTGACAGTGTTTAGCTTTCCTGCCTTTTAAGTGTCTTGGATTGTATGTACCCAGGTTTACCAGCTCTATTATGTTGTATTCTTTGCTGCTCCAACCCTGTTAAATTTCTAGTCACAATTTCTAGTCACGATTTCTGCTGTTATATTCTTCCAGTATAATTGATGTCTTTGTTGCAGTGTGTATGGAAAGAATCATATAGCTTTGTTTATGTTTCACAGCTTCGTAGTCATAGTTATTTTAACTGCAGGGTAGGAACAATTCTCAGAAAACTATCCTTTTTTTTTTAGAAAACTTGAATGCATTGCTAACTCTTTAACTCTTACTCATGTTTGCAAGATGTTTTATTTGAGAAATGACTAGCACAGTGACTGATAGTACAGCTGAAGATAATCTAGGGCATGAAAACCACAGGATTCAAAAGGCATTCCTCTGTTGGCAAGTAACAGGATGATGCACAAGAAGTTTCTCCTGAAAACAAGGAAGAACTTTACAGTGCATGTGACTGTGCACTGAATCCAGCCCCACTCCCACAAGAAACTGCTCTAAGTCTTCCCTTCTTTTTTGCATTCTATGGGACTGATCACTCCCAGTTTGCTTTGGTAATCTCCCTCTTTGTTATTACACTCCTCACTGTTTATTATTTCAAATAGCCTGATGATAGTTTGGTTAAAAGATCAGTACTGTGTAAGACCTTTCTTAGAATCACAGATGGTTTCAGTTCCCTATCTCTGATAAAGTATTTTGTCTACAGTATTTCTAAGTCACAGAGGCCACGCATAGAGTCTTGTTACACTGAACTATTCAGTTAAAGATTTAAAAAAAAAAAACACTGACAAAAACAAACTTTATCCCTCACCTGCAGTGATCAGCTTCATCGAGTATTTTACAAGATTCCTCATTTTCCATTCATTAAGAGCCAATTATTACCAATCTACTGAATTGGAAGTTGCCTTACATACTAAGGAGTTTTCTGATCCTCTGACTTGTAAACAGCTTTACTAATTTCCTGGCTTCATCCCTTGTGAGGTTACAAAGATGTTCTGTGATGGCAGAACTTCTGATATCATATATATATATTATTCTATTAATGAGAAAATACATTTGAAAAATAAAACAAAACATGTAAATGACTTAGTAATATTTGCTTTGTTTCTTCTTACAGTCTGAGATCTTTGCCTACATAAATTTTCATAGCAGAATCACAGGACAGGCAAGGTTGGAAGGCACAGCTGTGGGTTGTCAGGTCTAACCTTGCTGCCATAGCAGGGTCATCCTAGATTGTTAGGATAGCATCCTAGTGCTAGCACATGAGACAGGATTGTGTGCAGATGGTTCTTGAATATCTACAAGGAGAGAACAACCTCTCTGGGCAATCTCTTCCAGTGCTCAGTCACCTGCACAGTAAAGTTCTTCCTCTTATTCAGGAGGAACATCCTGTGCATTGTCCTCTTGCTTGGCACCACTGAGAAGAGCCTGGGTCTGTCCTCTTGACATCCTCACTTCAAATACTGATAGACATTGATGGTGCCCCCTTCCCAACATCTCTTCTTGGGGCTGAACAGGCTCAACTCCACCAGCCTGTCCTTTTAAGAGTTGCTTCAGTCCCTTAATCACCTTTGTCAGCCCCCACTGGATCCACTCCAGGAGCTCCAAGTTGTCTCTTTCTCACTGAAAAGTGTAGAATTGGACACAGCACTCCAGATGTGTCTCATCATGGATGAATAGAGAGGCAGAATCATCTCCCTCGACCTGCTGGCAATGCTCTTCCTAATGCACCCAGGACAGCACTGGCCCTCTTGGCCACACAGGCACACTGCTGGGCTCATGGTCAGTTTGTTTTCCACCAGGACTCCCAGGTCCTTCTCTGCAGAGCTGCTTCCCAGCAGGTCACCCCCAGCCTGTGCTGGTCCATGGGGTTATTTCCTCCCCAGGTGCAGGACCCTGAACTGTCCTTTGTTAAATTTCAGACAGTTCTCTGCTGATCTCCCCAACCCTTCTGAAGTGTTCATAGCACTTTGGGGTATTGGCCTCCCAGCTTTGTGTCCTCAGTGAGCCTGATGAGGAGGCATCTGCCCCTTCATCCAAATCATTGATGAGTAAGGTAAACAATATGGAGCCTTGGAAGACACCACTAATCACAGGTCTCCAACCAGACACATGCTACTGGTTACAACCCCTTGAGATCTGCTGTTCAGACAGATCTCAATCCATCAAAATAAACAATATAAAAATAAAAATAATACAAATGATAATTGAAAAATATAATATCAAGGAATGAGAATCTCATTTGCTGGTTTGGTTTGGGTTTTTATTTGCTTTGATTTTAGTTTTGGTTTGGTTTCCTTAATCTTGATTCAAAAGAGAATCAAGAGAAAGCATGATAAGTGTTTCAATGTAGAAATTAATAGGCAGCAGAGCAGCAAAATTCTATCTCCTCAGAAACTTTCCATTAATCTCCTATTTTTCCCAGGCTTCTTTTGTTCTCATGTCTCCTACTGATTTAGCAAATTTGAAGTAGAAACCTAGATATAGCTGTCTCAGTGCCCCCAGTGGCTGACAAAGCAAATCTTTCATGAGAACTTTACTGACACTTCCCGAAGGCCTGACAAAAGCAACTTACAGTGGAAGATCACTGGAGGTTTTCTTACCAAGGTAAATAGAAAGCACAAATAGTATTTCTGCTTAACCATGACAAATTTAACCAGACAACAGTTACCAAAGAGTACGCTAAATTAAAACAGAAAACAGATTTTTAATCTTAAAACATATTTCAACTGAAACGAACCAGTTACAATAATAAAAAATTTAAAAGAGCTACAAAATAGTAGTTATTCAAACCTTTTGCTTAATCTGATCTCAGAAAAAAAGGTTAAAAATTAAAAAATTTTATTATTCACCTTAATGAAGGACAATGTAATTGTTTCTAAATCCATGAAAATATATTAGACAAGGAATGCACATAAAAGGTTTCATATGATTTTAATAAAACCTAGAGATTAAGCTTAGAATTGTCTGTTGAAGATATAATTTATTAATTTTGATCAGATCCCATACAGTTAATCAACTTTACTCATTTAAGCAGTGTGAACATGCTTCAGGTATAAGTTGGAGAATAAAACTACTTCTTCAAGAAAATTTTATGCCTGCCCTTACTTCGAGGGGTGTATTGCTTTTTTTGACTGTCATGGTCCTTTTGTGACAAAGATTCTGTCTTCTTTTCCTGTGGGTGCCTCTGCTATTGCTGTTCCCTGGGGCCATGAAGTGTGACATTCAAAGTCTTTTTCTCAGGGGGAATAAACAACCCAATTTCAGTGCTAAGGAGAGAGTGGAAGTCTGTTGGAAAAGGTCACTAAGCACTTCCAAATGCTACCAATTAATGTATTTGGTGGATTGTGATCAGGAGTATGGAATACAGAAGCAAATCCCATTTTTGTTCAATATTGCAGGCTCAGTAGTCATTCAAAATGGCTTGTATAATAGTAAGCCAAGAATAGTTTGGAGATTGTGAAATCTGTTTTCTTTTTCAGCTCAAAATGAATGTGGCATTTGTCCTGACTATCAGTTCCCTGATGTTTTCAGTCTAAAGCACTGTTACTATGTCTCTCTGACTTTTTAATCTGCATTCCCATCATAACCTTCATCTTTACCAAAAGCTTTATTTCTATAGATACATGAAATTCAGAATTATAAACTGTATTTGATATTTCCTGCAATAATTGAATCTCGTCAATAGTCAAAGATTGACTGTCATCTAAATAAGACACTCCTGAGGATGATGTTACATTCATCGGAATCATCTGATTTCTTCACTAAATCTTTTCATGAACATTTTGAAAATCCATGGCAAACGAATTGATTGGTTGCAGTGAATTTCCTATAAGAACACTGAATTTAGCCTCTAGAATTTTGCTTTTCTCTTTTCTTCTGCAGTAAAGATATCCATCAGGTTTTTAATGATCAGAACCATAGGTTTAAATGTAAATTTTAGGGTTTGAGGATTTATGCTTTGTTCTGTAAGCCCAAAACATTTTGATCTTGGTGTGTGAAGCTGTCAGTAAGACAATTTGTGATGTTATTTCATTCTGTCTTTTCCCATAATTAATTGATTCAACTCTTGGTCTTCCATGTTGCCTGCATAACACCTGAATGGAGAATTGCAGGGATCCAGGTTTGTTTATTTGAAAATAAATATTAAAATAATCTTTTTTAGAAAAATTGACAATCTCTGGATCTCTGTTTTCAGTCTGGTTGAACTGCCATTTCAAAGGACCTTATCAGCCATAAATCTAAATCCTCCCATGTACTGTAAAACCATGAAATGTCTGGGCTGTATCAGTGCTTTTTCTCATCATGAAGTCAATGGAAATGCCAAACTGTAGAAATGAAGGAATTCAGCTGTGTCTGAAAAGGACAACATAGCAAAAGAAAGAACTGTTATGCAGTTTAAATTAATGGCTAAAACATTCTTTTACTTAGACTCTACAAACTACATCTTGATAGAAAAGCTCAATGAAGTTAAATATTTTTACTGGCATCCTGCAGCACTTCAGACAGTATGAAACTTCAAGAAAATGAGACTGCTCTCAGTCTGGCATCTAGGCTCATCAATGGTCTAACCACAGTCACGTTTTTTATAGGCATCATGGAACAGGAAAATTTTAAGTTATGTTTTGGAGGCAAATAATGAAGTGGCATTACAGGAACATATCCTACTCATCAAGAGGTAGCAAGAAGCAAAGTACAATATCTTTTGTTTGGAAAAAAATATAACTCTTGGCCAGTGAAGAAATGTCCCAGTGAAAGATGGGCCAGATTCTCAGTAGAAAGAGAGATGATATACAAAGTGGGACTAGAAAAGAAAAATCTCCAAAGTGAGCACAAAGAAACATCTCAAAAGTGAAAATAAATTATCTATGCAAGGTATGACAGACAACAGAGAGTTGGGAAAAGGTGTGAAGAAGTAAAGGTTTTAAAGGAGGAATATTTTGACAAAAAAAGAACTAAATAGACCTCCAAAGCCCCAATCCTCTCTGGGACCAATTTCAATTTCCTGCAATGTCATATAGAATTTAGGTATTTTCCTGGGCCCTCTAGGAAAGAGAAAAAAAAATATTTAATAAAACATTAAAGTATGAGTTTTATCTATCCTTGATTTTCAAGTCTAGACTGGAAAAAGTCTCAATCCTTCTCTGACTTCCTAGTTCTTTGGACAACGTATTTAACATTGATAACATCATTAGATCAGGCAGAGTTATCCTAGGGATAAAGAGAAGATTGAGTCATGCTTCTTCCCAGGAGTTAGCCAGGAGGCATATGTACCCTATTGAGGTGCTTATGGATCTCCCTTCCAAACCATGCCTTTAAGATCTGAAAGCTAATACTTGGAAATCTTACTACCTTCAGCAGAATCTCAGTCTGCAATTTATCAAGAATATTTAAAAAAAAAATCTTAGTAAAGCTCAGTGATCAGCGGTAGACAATTCTACTTCTTTTATAGTGAGGATAAATTAATATTGTCTGGAAGGTAGATTAATTGCTTGTGAATGTTGTAGATCATAGACCAAAAAAGCCATCAAGCAATAGATAAATTTTGCAGATTAATTAACTATGGTCTTTAAGGCTATCAAAAACATATTTGTCACATTTTTCTTCTAGAATAGTCACAGTTTAATGAAAAGAATTGTCCATTCCCACACTTTCAAGTCAATAAGTTCAAAATTAATTCTGAATTGGTAGGTTCTGTACAGAGAAGGACTAGGCAAGAGAAAAAAACCATAGCTTTTATTTCTTCACACAGGGACTGGAAAATTGAGATGGCAACTATTTACCAGTAATAGTTTATAACCTGCTTTCAGGTATTGCATGATATAAACATTAGTATAACATAACATGCCCTAATTACAAATTGTTAAATTTATTTTGTTGAAGTGAAAGCAGTGTCTCATACAGTCATTAAGCTTAAAAGTAGCCAGGAAATGACAAAGTGTAGTGCACATCTATCAGGAACAACTCCAATACCTATGGCAGCTGCATCACACACAGAAACAAATTGCTGGAGTGGTGGGATGTCACCAGTAAAACCTACTTTCATTCAGAGATAAATTCTTTCTCTCTTGATCCTATTACCTGAGCAGTTCTGACTCTACACACTATATCTTCTATAAGCCTACTAGCCATTTCCATATGCTGTTTGTCCAATTGTATTTTTGGTGGCTGAATTCTGACTACTTTACCCTCAGTGGTTTCAGCTGAATGCAACTCCTTGGCCCCTCCTCTAATTTGCACAGGGTTTAAAACATAAGGCATTTTAGACTCTACCTGTCTTCAAAGTATGGCTAAAAATGATCAGATGGATCAAATCCCATAAGGAGAACAGAGGGACTGGTACACAGACTGAAAGACATACAGACCTAGGATTGCATTTCTGGGTGCCAGCTCTAAATAAGAGACAAGATGCACCAGGTCACCAGCACTTCAAGCAGCTTCTAAGAGAACAAAATTACACAGTCATACAGTTGGGTACCATTCTTTCTAGCACCCTATTCCAGCTTCATCACAGTATTTCTTGTGCTGCTTTTTGGCAAGAGCACCCTCTCTTGGGAAAATATGGTGTGATTTTATCGTACATATCTTACAAGTTTTAAAGCATCCAGCAGGTACAGTAATAATAGGTTTGTGCATGTTTGTTCATACTCTTTATATCTGCCAGATATAAAGACAAATGCCAGCCAAGTTATTTCTATCCAGATCGCAAGTTCTATGAGTAGGAAGGAATAATGTTTATTCCCTGAAGTGGAGAGTAAAAGTGGATTGTTGTTGCCCTAATAATGTCATTCTAGGTGATGCTTTGGACAGCTTAGAAGCCAAATAAGTTACACTAACAAAATGTAATTCTTTCACTAACTGACACATCCTACCACTGAAAGCATAAATCTTTCTGTTAATTTTGATTATGTGAATTCTGAGGGAAAATAAACAAGCATAAGCAAATATATTATTTTGCTTCTCATAATACTAAAATAATAATTAATGAATATGTCCCCATCATTTACTTGTTATCATGGAAATGGAGGCTCAATAGGACATAGAAACAGTGATTAAAATTATAGGAATTGACCCTTTGCCACTTTTTCAGAAATTATCCTCAGGAAGAAGATTTAGATTTAGACTTTGTATGTTTATGTTTTGTAATTAGAAGTTTTAATAGCTTTTTATATTGATGTTTACAGCTTTCTTTATAGAAGAAATGGGGATTTTTCAGTGTAATGCTTCTCACCACAAATCCCCAAGCCAGTGGCAAACCAGACCAAACCAAAACATCCTTTTATTTTTTTTTTAATCTCTTAGTTTCAATTAAGCCTTCACATAGAAAGATATTTCAGACCAGGTTAGAATTTAAAAGCAAAATTAGACAGAACACACTTGAGCAGATTAGAGGCTCCTAGAGTAATGAAGAATGTTATAATTAGGATACTCCCATAGGAGCAAGGAGATTAAACTTTTAAGTTACTTCTCTGTGGGAATAGCTTCAAACATTTGAAGCTGGTTGTTCTTTGTAGGAGAATAACCTGGTCACTGAACTAAATGCTGTGTTCTCTCTGTCCCTTACTAAAGGAGATGCCCTTCTATGTGCATATAATTAAAGATGTATTGAGAAAAAAAGGTGTCTTTCTATGCATTCATTTGTGGAAATTCCCTTTTAAAAGTCCTAAATCTAAATATTCACAGCTGGATCTGTGTTGATGACTATCAATGCAGAAGTTTTGCCCATTTAAATATTTTTTATTATAACCAACTTCACTGAAGGCTCCATTATGCATTACAGCCAGGTCATATTGACAGCAGAGTTCCAACAGTGAGACAATGCCTAATAAGAAATATAGAGTGCTGTTTTTGACACCAATACCAATATTCTGTATAACTTTGCATATGGGGATATATAAAGAGCATTGTGGTCTGCTTAGTGCTGAAAAGATTCACTGTGAGACTATAGTCACCTAAAAATCAAACTTTCAGCTACTTTACTTTGGATGTAAAAATGGATGCAAATAAAATAATTGGAAAGTACTGATATACCAGAGTGATACTTGAAAGCAGTTGGAAACAACTAATTTAATATTCTTTGACTAGACAATGGTTGTTAATTTCAAACAAATCTCAAGAAATAATACTATCCATAAATACAGATAAAATCATTATAAGATACATTTTATCACTTGTTAAGAGTTGCTTTGTATCTTAAAACAGGAGACCTATCTTTTGCAATTAAAGGGAAAAAGTTTAAATTCATCAGTCAAAACATTTCATCTCATCTAAAATGTCAAAATCTTTACTTCATGTACACTTTCATAACTCTTATGCAGAGAAAGCTTTGAACATTCCAAATGTCTTCTCACTCTAGACAAAATGAAGCAACCAAACATAGTAATACGGGACTTGCTGAAACCATGGGAATACACCTTTTGTGACAGATCTACAAGATGCTGCTTTTATTGTCTTTATTAGAGTGATTATTTTCTTGATTCCTAGAAGAGATTATCTAGCTATGAGGAGATTGTGAAGGTGTAAAACAGAGATAATGCATATGTATTTAGAATATTTGCATTTCATAAATGAGAATCTAAATCCTAAAGCACATTTTGAAGCACTTTAAAAAATATTTGCTGTATTCTGAATAGTGCCAATTATGCATAAATCTGAAGAATTTTAGGTATCCTATAATTTCACCAAAGTGTTTGCAGAAGTATATATTCAATACAGTATATTTCTTTAATTTATGTCTTTGCATTTGTAGAATAATTTGCTGTCACCTTATACCCTAGTTTGATTCCCATTGTAATAAATTATTTGAAACCAACCTATTCTGGATGCTGTTCAAGTGTTCCATTAGTTTCCCAAGATGTCTCTTTTAATTTGATAAATTTTTTAATTTACACTGTTGACATTAAATAAACTAAATGCTGTTCAATTCAAAGCTTTTGCTTTTGTCTCTAAAATTCCAGTTCCCTCATTTGCAACATATTTCTTCTCTTTTGCAATTTATTTGTTATAATTATTTGTGCAACACTGAATTTTTAACTTAATGTTTGCATGCAATGTGACAATGCTGAGCCCAACATTATTGTTTACAACTGTAGAAAATCTTTTTGAAAATATGCATCTATCAATAGCCCAGCATGTGACCATTTTTAGTGGAAATAATTGTCATTACGCCAGTAAAGTAAATTGAGGACTTGGTTTCTTTGCCAATTACTTTTTTCCAGCCTCCTCTTCCCACTCCAGCCTTTTTTGATGTTCTTCCATTTACTTGGAAGTTAGTGTGACGTATTTTAATTAAAAAGTTAATGGAAATGTTTTAAGCTCGCCTCTGAAATTGTGATTCATTGTAAATGATAAGTGTTGGCACACATATTCTTTGCCAATATATTTCATATAAATTATTGTCACCTTGATACTCAGCTTTGTCCAAAAAATATATATAATATGACTTAAAAACATATAAAGCACCTCTACAAAATATATCTCTGATCTGGAGTATTTGTGTTTATTGGAAAAAAGGTAAAAATTAGGAGATGATATTGTTGTTTCATTTTCTGCTAATCCAGCACCTAAAGACATCAGTTAGAATTCAGGTGCTGCTGTGCTGAGCCGTGCATAGGGACCTCACTTACATGTTGTTCATGTAGCTGGAATTAAGAATGTGTTTTGGTATTAGTGTATGAAAAGAGCAATAGGAGTTCACTACACTAACCAGTGGATAAGCACAAAATAAATATATGGTTATGATAATATTTTAACCGGCAGTTACTTCTTTTCACAGTGGCTTGTATGGCATTATGGTTTGGATGTGTGACCAAAAGTGTTGAAGGCACACCAGTGATTTACTTCTTGCTGATCAGTACCTACACACTATCAAGGACTCCAGTTTCTCTCACTGCCCCAGCAGTGACTGAAGGGACATGTCACAGCTTGGCTTTGTCTTCAGCAATAAAACTGATGTAAAGAAGGAGGAAAGGGGAACTTTGGAGTGATGGTGTTTGTCTTCCCAAACAACTTTTAAGCATAATGAAATCCTGCTTGCCCAGAGATGCTTAAACATCTGCCTGCCAATGGTGAGTAGTAAATTAATTCCTTATTTTGCCTTGCTTGTGTGCACAGCTTTGCTTTACCTACTATACTGTCTGTATTTCAACGCATGAATTTTCTCACTTTCACACTTCCAATTCTCTGCCACATTCCCACTGGAGAGAGGGACTGAATGGTTGTGCCGGGCTGAACATCTTTGCAGGGTTAACCCACAACATACTTATTCTCACAAGCAAGGAAGAACTCATTGTTAATGGAAAGGTTGAAGGCACGCTTGGCTGCAGTGACTGTAAGAGCCAGAGGTTCAGCATCCTGTGATGAGGGAGTAGGGCAAAACCAAAAGATCACACTACTGGACTGCAGGAGATCAGGCTTTGGTCACTTTAATAGCTGCTTGAAAAAGGCCCATGGAAAAAGACCCTTTGGGGAAGAGGGATCAAAAAAAACTGGTTGATATTCAAGGATCACCTTCAAGCTCAAGAGCAGTCCACTCCATCAATTAGGAAATCAAGTTAAAAATTAGAGGTGGTCTTCATGTAAGAGCAAGGAGCTCCTGGACAATCTGAAAAAAGAAAAGAAAGTATACAGTGGGTAAGACTGGGAACAAGCATCCTGGAAAGGATAGAGGTGCTGTCTGAATATGAAGGGATCAACTTTTCAAAGTATCAGTCAAATAGAATTGAATCTGTCCAGTAAAGTGAAAGACAAGAAAGTATTTCATAATTGCATACATGATAAAAAGAAGTTTAGGAAAAATTCTGCCCCACGGCTGAACAGGTAGGGGACGTGGTGACTTGGAGAAGGATGAAGTTCTGGATCTATTCTTTACCTCAGTCTTTAATAGCAAGCCCCAGAGATCATGGCCCCCTTGTATTTGTATTTTAATGTCTTATTTCTGTTTGTCTATACCTACTCTTGAAAACAGACTAAAATGCTTATAATCATGTCATTCATTATCAAAATGCAATGATTTACAAGCACACACCAACTCTCCAGTGGAGCTCTCAATGAGAGTCCCGACTTACTATTAATCCTATCTTGTCTGTCTTTATGTCAAGTTAATTGGTATTCTGTAATTTTCTGTGTAAAACAAAGACATTTCATCAACAAGTCTCTGAGATCTAGTTATTGTTTCTGCATGACGCTTCTCAAAATTCTCAAAAATTGTGTAAATTTCTTTTTAAAAAAGTTGAGGTCTGGTATGCTACTGTACCTTGACAGCACTTTCCCATTACTGTAATATTAGAAAGCTACAGGGGGATTAGTACAATTGAAATCCTGGCAAAGAGAAGAAATGACAAGAGAACATCATGTACAACAGAAAAAAGAAGCATAAACCTGAAATAAGCCAGGGACAGGCACTCAGTGACGTTACTGAGGGAATTAAACAAAATACATGTTCCAAACTAATGAGAACTGTTACACTGCTGTGACTCCTCGAGGCATGGGACCAGAGATAAAAGCTCAGAAGATTTCTAATAGCCATATACAATTCTGTCAGTAAAACTGCTAAAAGAACTTTATTGAAGATAACTCATTCTCTTTCTTCTTCTCTTCTTCTCCATCACTAACACAAATATCCTTCCTGTTTATATTGGCAAATTTTCATACTATAAAATGTTTGGTCTTTGTATTGCTGTTGCCAGGATAAAAAGGCAAAACATAAGTACGATTATATTCTGAAGTGATGAAATTTTGAGTATATATAAATACATATGAACATAGTACAATATAGGGGTTTTATCCTTTTCCAGAACTATACCAAATTCAGCAGGAGTTACATCAGATCTCCAGAAATTTCAAAAATAGAAAAGCCTACCTCCATAATTTTAATTTATTTTATTAAAATGCAGAAGAAAATAGAGTCTCTATCCATATAATCTATGTAACCTTGACAAAATTTCAATGTATCCTAGCTACATCTCACCATCAAATTCGGGAGAATAGAAAATGTCACCATTAGCAACCTCAAGTTTTTATTGCTTCACATATCCTATGAATTAGCAAAATACCAAAAAAAGTGCCCTATTCTGAAAATAAAAATAAATATGCTTCTTTACAGAGTAATAACATTCTAGACGGTGTGACTATTCTGTTCTTCCAGGTAAGAAACATCTTATTTGTAGTGTTTTTTAGGTTGCTTTAGTGAGTATTTCCCAGCTTGCTTGAAGTAGAGATTGTTAATATGTAGTTAGCACAAGAGAAATAGTCTTTTCAGCAGACTATGTTTGTGTTTTGTCCTTATAAATGTGGTGGTTATCCAAAAAGAAATGTGTGTGTTGGCTTACAACGCCGTATTGTCTATCAATATAATTTGTCTGGCACCAGAGGCCTTATTTCATTACTGTTCTTGTCTTCTTTCTTTTGAGCAGTACCCCTTTCATCTTGGATGCATTGTTATATTTATCCCTGTATGAGATTAGCTTAGACCTGATGCTTACCACCTTAAATCTGATTGTGTGTACTTTGTAGGTGAAAAAGTAGCTTAAATTGAAAATTCTATCAAATAGCAGATAATATTGAGTATGTGTATGGGTAAATGAACTACCGGACACAAGGAGAAGCCTACTAAGTCATAGCTGCAACCAGTAGAAGCTGCACTTAAATTTTGATAAAACTTAAAGTAAATAAAATTAAGCACATCCTGAATCCTCCAAGTAATAAAGAAACATGAGATAAAATCAACAATTTGGAGGGTGATCATAAATTGGGCGTCTTCATATGAACTATTTAGACTGGTGAAACTGAGGGCTTCAGGCCTAAAGTAGTTCCTGGAAAGTGGTACTGGAAGCAAAAATCAGTCTTGGGAAGAAGGTGAAGATTCTGACCAGAAGAAAGTTACCCAATATGACTTTGTGTCCAGTATTCCTAGATGAGGAGAAATGTGCAGGGAAGGGGAGACCTGCTCTGAGCACTATTGGGGGACCAAGTCTAAGATGTAATCAGGTTGGGGAAAATCTTTTATACCCTTCATTGTAAAATAAACCCCATCATACAAATCTCAATGAGATTATCACTTACTCTTTTTCACTTGTAGTCAGGTCTTAATTAATGTCTGTCAATCTATGGGGTCTTTGTGTTTCTGCTATCTTGAGTCTGTGAATACCTCACAAGAGCCCACTGCAGAGCTTGCTCTTCTGTTGGTTTATAATTTGTGTGGCACTTGCCTGAATCAGACCTACTTATTCGTGTATACGTGACCTCATCTTTGGCCTCTTTTTTGAGTGACCTCTCATTTTCTTAAAATTAATTTCCCCATATTTTACTAATGGCAACCAACTACCACTGAGCTTGCAGCTTAGGACACAGGAAGATGCTTCCCTCTTAGTCTTTATGTTGCTATCAATTCTCCTGTTTTTTATTGCTTAGAAAATAGATGCAGATACTTGTCATTTTTAAAATTTTGTTTCTCTTCTGCAACAAGACACTTCTGGGCTGTTTCCTTTTGTGAGTCTATTCACCTGAACAGAGTTAAAAATATACTATAACATTGTTTATGCATTAAAAGCTCTTATTATTGTCCTCAATTTCCTCAGTGTGAGATCTTAAATACGCGCATACATATTTGTTGGAATCTGAAATGAAAGCCTCTCTGAGTCACTCAGAGAGAGAAAGGAACTAAAATATATTAAACCACATAGACATGAAGTACAAGTGTAGGTTTTAGTTATAAGTAGAAATATAGCTAAAGTGCTTTAAGAGACTATGTTAGCTGGTCAAAAGCCCTAAAGCGTAGTTTAATGTTCAGCAGAGTCATCCTTCACAGAATTAACTTAGTCCTAGACATAATGAAAAGATAGCTTGTATTTCTAGATAGGACAGATAAAGTTATTCATGTAAACAGATAATGCTCTATACATAGAATTTAGGTAAGGACTAACACTGCTTTCATAAATTAAGAATTAAGCTTAGACTGGTGTCCACAGAATGTTTTAGAATTGTGTTATTATCTGATTGGATGATTTATGAATATAATCCTCCATATTGAGGTGAAGCACCACAAAGAAGAAGCACAGCACCATCATCACCCAAAGAAGAACTGCTGCAACTGCTTCTGCTGCCATCCAGACCAACAGGACTTTGCACTGGGAAGCTCCTGCTGCTCAGAATTTGGGACTTTATGCCAAAAGCTTTTAGCACGGACTTTGATACTCTGAATTCTTTGTCTTTGAGGCTGGCGGATTCATACAATAAACATCCTTGAGACCCAGAGACCCCCCACAAAAAACCAACACATATTTTTCTGTCACTTGTCTTCAATGGACACAGCTTCCTAATTTAGGCAATCTGAGACAGAGGATTGGGTCCTCAAAGCATTGAGTCATAGTTACTACAAGTACTGGTTACTCTTCTAGCCCAGTTTTCAGCTGAAGACTTGTGAATATCTCACACAGTCCCCAAGTGCAGGAAGATACCTGCATCCTTATCTTTAACAAAATATTTCTTCTGCCTCTTAATATTTTGTCTGGCTTGGTTTGTTTTGGTATTTTTTTGGTTGGGTTTGGTTTTTTTTTTGAGTAGAGAGGACATAGAGATGATAGGTCAGAAAGAATGCAAAAATACAGTATCTTTGTATACAGGCATTTTAAGCAATTGCTGTAATTTGCTTTATTTTTTATTTTATCTCTATGAAGGGTTATTCCATGCAGTTCTTGTCTTTCTTTCAGTGTATCAGTAAATAAAAAACTTCACTTTCTTATTTCCCCCCACAATGATAGATTTTTTTTTTGAGATTCATTTCTTCATGCTATGTCTTCCATGCCTATACAGGTTTCTTTGAAATTCAGTAAAACATTCCATGTCATCTTAAGACTTCCATAATACCACTTCTCTCCATTTCAAAGTGGCTTATTTTTTGCTGCTGAATAACATTTTATTTCTCTTTTGCACTGTGTCTAAAGTACTCCTTGTCATCAGGTTTCATATACCCTTGAGAAGACTAAACCTGTGAAAAGGATGCTCTTCAGAAATGTTATAATTATAACCAGGATTGTAGCTGTATGCACACAGATTGGCTTCAATTAGAAACATTGGTTTCTAATTATTTCCTTCTACTCCATCTTTCCTCCATGGAATTTTCGTTACTGGTTTAGAAAATCATATCTGTGGTATTATTACTTGCCTATATCTTACCGTGCTGTCAGTGATTCAGATTTTACTCTTCCCTAGAAAGAACGTTTAAGGAGCTGCATAATATAATGGGGCTTGCCTCCTACTGCTGTGTACCTTGGTTTATCATTGATTATTATGCAAAGAGCACACTTAAGAATATATGCTAAAACATCAGATAACATCATATTATGGGGTTTCTATTATTTCTTTTTTTTTTAAAATTACTTAGGGTAAATGACAGCATGAGGTCTAAGGCAGTGAGGGTTATATTATCCATGGTCTTGTGGAAGGCTTTAAGTTTGGTAAACTATTCCACAGAGAAAGAAGTGAAACAATAGCTATAATTCTCAAGGGAAATCCGAGATTTACTGAAAACTAGGACACACAGTCTGTTTTAGGAGCATATTAGAGCAACACTCTCTGATATATAGCTCATAAACAGCAGTTATCTTACTGCTGTTCTTCAAGGAATCTCAGCTACAATCATATTAACAGGAATTATATTTTTGTAAATAAACATAAATGAGATGAATACACTGGAACTCTCTGCCCATTTATTTAATCTAACAACACCTACTTTTCAAGTCCAGTTGCAGTAACTGTTTCTCACTATGACAACATTGAGAGCCATTTGCCACTGAAAGTAATCCTATAGCAGAGGTCAAGTACTAGCTAACAGCATTTGTTTGGTTTTTTTTCCAGTGGGTATGTTTCATTAAAAAGAAAAAAAGGAAAAAGGAAAAAGGAAAAAGACTCCTTTTTGTAGGAAAATATGGAGCACTAAAAGGTGATGAAACATAATATTTATCTTTTGTATTCAAGAGAGAAGGAAATACATGATCTACTTAGAGAACTCATGAAGAAAGCAGTCACTGGCCAATAGCTGTGTAATTCCTTCTTTCACTTTCTTAACATGAGGTATTTGCAGAGACTATCCAAACAGGTTTTCCTTCATATTTGAAATATAGGTACATACATTACCAATGGAAGAACATTCTAACACGAAATGTGTTTTAAATCAAATATTCATCTCACCTAATGCGGTAATGTGATGGTTCCTTGCCACAGTTCAGGTAAAGCAAGTTATGTAACAACTGAATTTAATTTTGTTACTGACAAAACAATATGAAAAAAGATTCAATCTTTCAGGAAGCAGGGATAAGGCTAGGTCTTCCAAGTTTCCAGTAAATCAGATATGTTAAACATGAACAGTGATCCTGTTTCCTGTTACAGTTGTACTAGGGCCACCTCAGTAAGTGCATGCTTTTTACTTATTTAGTGGTTCTTGCTAGCTTCCTTGCCTGATGGCTTGGTTGGTCATCTATTACTGGTCACAGAATATTCTGATTTGGAAGGGATGCACAAGGATCACTGAGCCCAAATCTTAAGTAAATGGCCCATATGGGATAAAAGACACAGCCTTGGCACTATTAGCATGATGTTCTGATCAACTGAGCTACTGTCATTAATGTCATTAATGAAGTTTGGCAGAAGTATGAGCACCAGTCTATGCAATCCACAGACGAAACTAGACCTAGGAATGCATGTTATTTCCTATGGATTCTGGACACATTAGGTTTTTAATTTCTGTGTATATAATTATTTTTATTTTTATATGGACCCTGTGCACTTAACCCAGTGACAAACTGTGAAATGGACAGGAGTTATTTATCTGGAATTTTTGGAAGCCCATTTGGAAGTTTTATAGGGCTACAAGATACATGGAATAATAAGTGGAATTCTTGCTCTCCAGGCTAATTTTCTAGAAAGAAAATAAAATATATTTCACAATGTAGTTTCTACAGCAATATCTTCTCAGAGACCCAACTCACCAGGGGAGGTATTCAGGGCAATGACCTTTTATACAGCACCCCTCAAGGTCTTAGAACACTAAATTGAACACTACCCTTTTACCAAGACTATCTGAAGCATTTACATTCTTTCTCTAAATTCTTCCACTAAATACTCTGGAATGACACAACAAGGATATAGGGAATATTCAGAAACACCTAAAGACCTAGGTGTCTAGGTAACTTGTTGTAAAGACTAGTAAAGTATAAAAGATGAGTCATTGATGATGAAGGCCTTATATTTTGGATTATGTCTAAACTTGGAATCAGATCACATCCAATCCTCTCAGCCTGATAAAGTCCACCTTCATCAAATCTCACTTTTAAACATGTAAGAGCTAAGTAGATTTTAGCTTGCTCCACACTTCATTGTCACAGAGATCAGCTTTTGATATCAAACTGACACATTACCAAATGAAAAACAAGAGAAGGAAAAGAGAAAAGTAACTGTGTGGACCACAGACATGATGTCTACCAGTAATCAAATTGATGTCACTGTGAAAAAATAATTATGTTCTTAGTATGTGTCAGATAAAATTTAAGATGTGTTAGGTAAATTGCAGGTCACCATTCCAGCCATCAGCAGGTAGGAACAACTAAATTGGGCAGGAGTATTACAGATAAAATGATAGGGCCTAGATAATTCCATTTTTGGAGTTCAAGAGCATGTTTTGAAGGAGATAGTGTCATAGTGAAAGAATTAGCACAGAAAGAAGAAGGAATGTGGTCGTGTCAGGAAGACTGTTGAGAAACAATTTTGAATAGCTTAAAAAACATATCCACGCGTGCTATGTCACTCATGGATAACTGTATTACACTGATTAAAACCTTATCAGAATTTCCTAAATATTTTTTAATTATTATATTACATTTGAAGACATGTCCAAAGTGAAACCATCTACGGTTATGTTGCAGTCAACAGCTATATTGTTAGTATAACACAAAATTCAAGACAGTTCTAGCCCCAAATATACTTGATCTCATTTTCACACTTTCACATAGAAAGAACTGTAAAATTTACAGTCTTATAATGAACCTAAGCTTGAGAACTATAGTTACCAAAATCAAAAATAAAGCACCACCCCTACCTTTCTTATTTAGAGGACAGTTAAAAACAGTTAAAACATATAAAACATAAAATATAGTAGTATAAATATATTGTGCAGTGGACAGTGAGCAAATGATTACAAAGATCATACATCCAAATGGATAGTAGAGAATCAATTGTTATTTTATTAATCCTTAGTTTCGTTGCCCTTCCTCTTCTCTGACAGTGTCATGAAAAAAAAAATTTAAAAGGCAGTTTGATGTTTTACATTTATTTAGAAAGACTAACAGTTAATTTGGAAATTATTTCTTTCTTTTTTATTTGTTTAATCTGGAAATTTTCATTAAAATTCTGAAACAATATTTCAGGTCTTGCTCATAGGTTTTTAATTAATTTTCATTTTAATTTCTTATCGTTTTTATTAGAAATCATGGATATGATGACTATCATCATAAGAAAATTTAGGAAAACTTACAAAGTAGCAAATGGGGGAGGAAAAAGAATGTAAGGAGAGACAAATTAATAATAGCACTCTAAACCAATGGATATTCATTTAAAAGAATAGACTAGATACACTGAGAAAATAAAGATTAAGGTTTTTTACTGTGTTGCAGTGTGTGACGTGAGATTCACGTGTTTTAGATCTCCCCAAGTCTCGCGGGGTTTCAGGCTAAACCCTCGAGAGTTCCAGAGAGAACAGCAAGGGATTGTGTTACACGAATGTCAATCTGGCTTTTCCCACGCCCCCTCTCCTTCAATTGGTAAACTAACTATTCCCTTCCCCTTGCTCCGCCCCGAGAGATAAAAGAGAGATGGTGGGCGGAGAGACGCTCTCTTTCCACTTAGGTTTCTAGGAAGGAACATCGGTGTCGCTAATAGAACTTAATAAAGTCGGGACCGAAACCTAAGTTGAAATGCGCATCTTTTCCTTCACCTCGTCCGGGATCTGCAAAGAGGAGCTCAGAAGGTAAACGAGCTGGCTTGCTAACTTGCTGGGGGACGCCTTGCGTTCAAACCGCTCGCTGCTGCTCGACCGTGGCGTGTCTGGACTTGTCCCAGCCATGTGGTCTTGGCTCTGC
>VWYI01036669.1:59623-106743 GCA_013399455.1 Anthoscopus minutus | reverse complement strand
CTTCCCCTTCCCTTCCCGGAACTTCCTGGAACTTCCCGGAATTTCCCTTCCCTTCCCGGAACTTCCCGGAACTTCCCTTCCCGGAACTTCCCTGAACTTCCTGGAACTTCCTGGAACTTCCCTTCTCTTCCTGGAACTTTTCTTCCCGGAACTTCCCAGAACTTCCCTTCCCTTCCCGGAACTTCCCTTCCCAGAACTTCCCTTCCCGGAACTTCCCTTCCCAGAACTTCCAGGAACTTCCCTTCCCCTCCCAGAACTTCTCCTCTCCTTTTCCTCCTCCTCCTCTGCTACTTTCCATGTTCCTGTCCGTCCCCCTTTCCATGTCCCCCAGCAGGCCCAGACACCATAGTGCACAGATTATATTTTGTATTTTGTGTGTCAGTGGCCAGCTGGGTTGCTGGGCCTGGAGGCTGCAGTCTCACATAACAGATGTCATCTCCACAACAGCTTCATGTAAGATGAATGAAGATGGAAGTGGTGTATTATAATTTATACATTTGTGAATGTATCATTTATATTTGTGATAATTGTTAAGAGTCTTTTAACAATAGATTAAGAAACAAACACACTTGTGGAGCATCATTAATCTGACCTGTTTTTAAAGCTCTACTCTACAAGAATATGAATCTGTCCCAATTCATGTATGGCAGCATCTGCACTAAAGAGGCCCATGGGCTTGAACTCTGGCACGTATAGACTTTTTCATATTTATGAAAACATAAACATGACCCCTTAGCAAGATTCAGAGAGGTGCCAGCCCAGGTTCTCCCAAGCACAGGCACTCTATTCAACCAACAGCAGGGGTAATGGATTGTCTGGAGAACAGGACAAGGGATTTTTGAAATTGAAAAATGTCATCAGGTCTGCTGGTTGGTTGTTACTCCATTTTATGTACTAATGCAAACACAGATTCAGTAAATTCCCTAAAAAACTTGAAAACTACAAGTCAAAATTTACAGCCAAGCCCCAGATGATAATCTGTTTTGGTAAACTGATTCAACCTGATATTTCATTCAACTGCTTCTACCTTGAAATTTTCAGAGAACTTTACAGTGACCACAAACACTGTATCAGTATTAACAGTTGTATACTCTGCTTTAGTGGAGTGCATGCACACTTCTGATGCTAAACATGTGTATAAAACATTTCCAGACACATGCACAATACCCCTGGCTTAGCTTAAAAAAGACTGTAAAATAAAAATCTGACCAAGCAGATGAAACACTCCCAAGAGCAAAATGCAAACACCATGATGTCCAAGCTTGATTACACTCTTCTTCTATTTCCAAGAAACAGAATTGCTATACATATGAAAATCAGTTGATCTTTTCACTGAAAGACACTATGTTTGTTATGCTTTAAACTGGCAGGTTCCAATGCTGGTATTGTCTTTGTGAAAGACCTGTTCTTTTAAGCTGTATCAATATAATATATTGGTCCAGCAACAGTTTTGGTAGCTCTTAGGGTGAGAAGTGGGTCTTGCCTGTGATAATGTCACAAGTGTGTCGCTCTCTATATAATAATCAACCACTTGTATTGCACCAGCAGCCCAGAAACAGTTCCTGTGGATGCCTGGGCCAAGATGTCATGTCCTACCTTGTGATACACTCATTACTCATTAAGTGAGCTGTTGTGGTTTAATGTGGCAGGTGGCTAAATCCTACTGGCACATTTGCTCATTCCCTCAGTGGGATGGGGAACAGAATCAGAAAAAAAAAAAAAAGTGAAACTCAAAGGTTTTACATAAAGACAGCTTAATAATACAGAAAAATAAGGAAAAACAATAGTAATAGTAAAAGAATATACAAAACAAATGATACACAATGCAATTTTCCAACACCTGCTGGCTAATGCCCAGTTGGCCCCAAGCAGTGGGCCATCACCCCCCAGCCAATTCTTCCCAAGTTTTACTGTTCAGCACCATGCCATATGGCATGGAATATCTTTTTGGCCAGTTTGGATCAGCTGTCCTGGCTATATCCCCTCTCAAATTCTTGTACCTCCAGCTTCTTGCTGGAAGAGAAGCATAATAAACTGAAAATGAAAACATGGTCTTAAATCAAAAACACAGCACTGTACCAACTGCTAGGAAGGAAAGTAGCTCTTATCCAGATGGAAACAAGACATATGCAGGCTGATGTTACTTTCTGGGCTAGGCTGTATCCCAGGAATGCAGGTAGGACCATTATCCATCATGGCTAATGTAGAGGAAAGTGTGCTCCTGATTTGCACACCAAGCTCTCATTGTAATTGCAGCTCAGATTGTTGCAATATTGCATTTCATTAAGTTACACAGAACAAGTCCTTTCTCGAGGTCATTCCTTTCTATACTGTTTTATCAGCTAAAGGAAAAGAAGAATGAAAGTCACTGAAAAAGAAAATGAAAAAGATCTATTAGGTCATCTGCTGCTTCTCTCTGCCAGACTGTGATTTTTCCTTATTGTTCACTTGAGCATGTTTTCTCAAGTCTAATTTAAAGTCATAGCTAAGAGTATTCCATTAATTTCCATAGTAAACAATTCCATAGACTAGTTAACTTGGTCAAGATGATTTTTCTCCTTTATGCAACATTTTATCTCTCTTCACTTCATTCCTTTTCTCCTAATGATAAACTCTTAAAATTATAGTGTGATAAAAAGCCTTTTACTCTCTGATGTTTATACTCTGCAAATATTTATAGATTATTATAGTCCTTGCAAATTTGTCTGCCCGGAACACACATTCAAACTTTCTATTGTTTCAAAAACCCCAGGAATGTTACAACACATAGAAAAGGATACATCCAGAAATTCGATGAGTCAAGAATTTGCCCATAATATAAACTTTTAAAAGAGGAAGTTTAATCCTGCAATAAATAATAAAGTATTCAAGAGATTTATAACTAAGTGAGATATTGAGAAATTTGATTTCATATAGTGGAGAGCAATTCTATAGTGTCATGCCTGAGAGCACAACACAGCCTTTATTTATAAATCAGGCAAATGGAATGGGTCCGGGAGAGTACAAGAAGTTGTGTAACAGTGTTCTAAAGCTGAAGGATTCATTTAATAGCTAAGGTTAACAGTATACCTGTATTTCAATGCAAATGTATACATACTGGGTTTTTTCATGTGGAATAAAGTATAAAGACTGCCTCCAGTCACATTTAATGTCAACCAGCCTACCTTTTTCAGCTATAGTTATAGTCTGATTTTCTGTATTCTGTAAAATTTTCTGTATTCTGTATTTCTGTAAGTATTCTGTAAAATACTTAGAAGTGAGAGGTGAATAAGGCACATACAACTTTGTGAAACAGAAAATTAGCAGGTCTGGTGAACTGAGGCACTAAGGAAAACAAACATTTCTTGAAAGTAACTAAATTTTATCGTCAAAAATATCCGTGCTGCAGGAAGCTAATTTGTATGCACTTCCTGTTTTTTTGAGAGGATACTGTCCAAATCAGCCACTTTAAGATGAATTCATTAGATTCACATTTAGAATATGATATTGAAAATATTAGTCTTCCAATCTTAATATATTTGAGCTTGGAAGGCACATCCTTAAAACTTTGAAAAACAGTATCTGAAGGATAATATTATGAAATCAATGGAATTGGTGAGGAGGTATTGCGCCTCTGCTTAATGAAAATTTTTCTGTGAACTGTGTTTGGTGGGCCATTTTTTGTATTGATCAGAAAGCTATAGTCACATAGCAGCTTGCACTAGACATTGTACAGTACTTAAGCTCTGCTGAAAGTCAATTAACTTCACCTGAGTTACAAGAGGACTTTTTTTTTTAGATTTTTTTAAAAATCCTTTTTTTTTGTTTACATCAATGCAAGTTATATGCAATGAAAAATATTGAGCTATTAATACAATTTTTAAAAGAAAGAATAATGAACTCAACTATTTAAAAACTGGAGGATTGCACTGAAGTATAAATTAATGAGACTTTAGATAATTCTATTTTTTAAATCAAATGCTTCGTTTGAAATGAATGCATGTTTCATTTCTGTATTTAGATATTTCAAGAATACTGAATTTTCAAGAATATTGCATTTTCAAAAATATTAAATGCAGGGAAAGAGGAATATATTTCTTTGTGTTACCAGAAAAAGAAAAGTGTGAAAAACCTGAATTATCATTTTGTAGTTCTGTTTATATTCCAAAGAAGAGTCATCACAAAACCCCCAGATTTATTTTTCTGTAGGTACAAGAGGTAAAGAAAGATACTGGCCACTACAAGAAACAGCAAGAGAGGTCGTCTGCTGGTCAGCAACACCATTACCAAAACTGAAATGGTCAGTGACAAATATTTGATCCCTACTGCTTTGGTCATCCATAACACATTAAAAACTCTGCTGCTAGGGCATTTCTGGGAATTTGTGCCAACAAATACCCTATCAGACTTTGAGGGGAAAAAAAACCTGCTTTGTTTTGAAAGCAGCTGAATGCAAGCAGAAGTATGTGAGAAAAATGGGAAAACAAGGGAAAGAAAAAGATAGAAAAGAAAACCAACATGCAATTGAGACGAAGAGAATCTAGAGTCCAGTTTCCTATTCAATACACTTGAGCTTTTTAGTGTTATACCAACCACAGGTTGATCCCCATTACAAGTTATTTAGACATGTTTCATAACTGCATCCTTCTGGCTGTAGTTTCTTTCTAAATTCAAACTTTAAGTTTTTAAAAATGTAAAATAACCTCATACTACCTAGAAATAATTAATATCATCCATTCAAGTTATTGAGAACAAATCAGACGTAAATACTGCCTCAAAACATGGAGTATTGCTGCCATGCCCAAAAATAAATTATTTCAGAACCTTTGGTATTTTGTTTACTAGTTCTGTATCTCTATCATTAAATCATAAACAATATGTGAACACACTTTTAAAAATTAGGTTGTGTAGTTTATAAATTCATAATAGTAACAACAACCGTATATTCTAAATTAACATAATATTCAATACATGCTTAATTGTCATAATTATTTTGCTATTATTAAGTAATATAATTTTAATATACACTATTTTCCCTCAGTTTGTTTGCTAGAAAGTAGCATATGGAAAAATAACTCAGAAAACTATGTTTCAGATATATACATTGGTGCTCATGTAGTTAAATTTAAAAGCATGAAATCTGTCCTCTCTGTGATACATAAAAATTGTGCCCATTGCATCTTCAGAACCAAAATATCAAATGTTGTCTGGAAAGCTCAGTTCAGTTCAGTTCAAGTTCAGAAGAATTAAAAGAGGTATTTAGCTTTCAGGTGATATTAACATAGGCTGTATAATACTGCACCTAAAAAAGAGATAAGTGATGGCTTTCTTCCACTTCTAACATTTAAGATTTTAACAAAATTTGCAGTGTTTTATCAGCAATTGCGGTTTTTTCCCCAAGTGACTCATGTCCTAATTAAGAAATTAACACAATTTTTGAAGGGTAACCTTCTGATTTAACTAATCTAAGCTGAAATTACCCTGCGTTTTCTGTTTGTGGTTAAGGGAATTGTGTGAAACAAAGGAATAAGAAATACATTTATTACTTCCTTCATGCTCCTCCTTTCTTGTGCTAGACAGTATGCTCTGTAATGACCACTTGCGTCAACAGAAAAAAAAGAAAAAAATCCATCTCCCTTTCTATTTACTTTGTTTCAGGCTAAGGTTTTTGGTTCCTCTGTGAGAAATACATTGCTCTGTGAAGGACAATATTCTACTGACAGCAACAAGTAGCTGTGGGCCTGTTGTATGCAACACAAAGTACAAGTCAGCTTTGAAATCTTGTTTCTTAGGCAAATAAAGTCCTCTTCTAAGCACTGCTATTTTATTGTCAGAGAACAACAATTAGCAAACCTAGGATGCCAACAAAATAGGGGAGGATTCTGCAACTGCTAAAACTCAGAAAGCTAAGTATTATTGTTCATGTGATTATTAGATACTGGTAGAGATGAAAAACTTATCTAATTCACATGTGTAGGTCAAATGGCTGAATCCACATCTGGATGTGGATTAATTACATTACATTTACATTAATTACATTAATAAAACATCAGAAACTGAAATATTTTGTACTCAGTATTCCCTAAGCCAGTGAGCCTGTTTGATTTGGTGTTATTCAATCAAAAATGTGAGTGGTTGGAAAAGGACTAAGCATTATATGGTACCCCTATATTTCCTGTGTCCATTTTATCCAAAGTTGTTCTGCCAAAACAAAATTCCATTTCATGCTCAAAGGATCAACAATTGCCCATTCTGATTAATGGATCTTGAGGTCTTTAAGCCTCTGTTTTTCATTGTGTGTGCTTGCGTAATGATTTTATGCTTTTAAAATTATTCTCTTGGCTAGCTGTTGACACCTCAGATTCTTCCATTTACTCTATTTTGCTGTATTTATTTAGAGTATTTATTTGCATATGAATGTTCCCGTCCGAGCACTTATTAGAATGTCATACATATGTGTGGCATTTTTTCTGTTCAGAGTTGAGATCTCTCTCTCATATCCTTGTTCACATATATAATTATCTCACTACTCGTGTCATTCAGTAGGAGCCATTCTGTCAAAGATTATACAGTCAAGCTCCACAAATTTTAATGAAATACTTCCTATTCATTTCCCAAGCTGCACTAAGGCAACATATCACAGACCAAATAGGCAGAGGACAGAAAAAAATTGAAATATTTCATATTTAAAAGTGGATGTACTCTGTTTCTGAGTTAGGTGGGGTTTTTTAATCAGAAATAATAGATAATTCCTGGAAAACATTAGTTCAGTGTTCTGTTATTGTCAAAGAGGACACAAATATTCTGAGTATTTGCAAATTTGATCATAACAGAAAAGATCATTATACTATTTTACAAACCATGCTAGGCCCATACCCAGACCACTGCATGCAGTGATGATCCTTTATCTCAGAAAAGATGTAGCAGAACTGGAAATGTGGGGAGGTGCAGGAAGGATATTGAAATGTATGGAATTGTTTCTGAACTAAATAGGTAAGAATTCATTAGTATTGGAAACAAGAGAGTGTGTGACATGAAAGAAATTGTTAAGGAATGTTTCCTGCGTGACCATTCAGGAGCCATACAGGCAGGCACAGGCACACTCCCACTCCCAGAGAATTTCACTTGTGTGCAGTGTTACAGCGACTTTATTTACTTTGGAAGACATGAAATATCCCCTTCTTAAAGATTTGATACCAGGCAGAAATAGTTTTAAAGAGTGAATAAGAAATCAGTTGGTTAATTGTTCTCAATGCCTTCTGAGGGATTTCATTAATCTAATAATTTGACAGCATAATTGTTATTCTAAAACAATTGCATTCAAATTATATTCACAAGGTGGTTTCTTTCAGTCTTGGGATAGTTTTTATTTTGCTTTCAGTATGTATTTCTAGAGCACATGGGTAGCTGTCACTTAAACTTTTATAATGAGGCAAGTGGCACTTAGAAAAACAATGTAATAGCATTTTTCACCAAGAAAAGATTAATAGAATAAAAAAAAGAAAGTACTGAAAAAAATCACTGGAAATGTGCAGAAGTACAATATTGATAATTGCCTGAATTGCTTGCAGAACCTTCATTTATTCATATGACTCAAAGCCTTTTAAGTGGTAGGTATTTTGGTGTGACTGTGCTCTGCAGTACTTGCTATTTGCTTTCCACATGGGTCTTTTTAAGCAACTGCAGATCTGAGATATCCCTGGCTCATTGTGGCAATATCAGAAAATGTATCAATTTGACACAGTGGTCAGAACTTTTTCCTGTTCTTGTTTTAAACATAAGCCAATTACATGACCTTGAAATCATTTAAACTTTTTCTTCAGTACTGTTTTGTGTATTTTGTTAGTAAGTCTATGGATCCAAACCTCTTTTCTCTGTGGGTATAAGAAATGTTTAGTTGAAACGGTTCAGTGTTGAATTTTCCTGGCATTGTAGCATAAGTGAAAGCATTAAGAGAGGTGGAGTCTGGAGGTTAGTGGGACAAAACTTAAATATTGTTATTAAAATTAAAATAGAGTGATTAAACCGAGATATGTACTGTTAAGTTTGTGATGGCGAAAATGTCTGAAAAAAAGGGTTTGACTTAGTTGTTTAAAACAAAAGGGAAAAGCTCATATAAAATCATCTGATCAAACATATTGCAAAAGCAAATCCCTTGTAATTTGTATAGTTATTTTCAGTAATTTGTATGAAGAAATTAGTCTTCTGTTAGGAAGGTACTACCCTGAGATATTGAACAGGATATGGAGGCAGGCTAATAAATCCTTTTTGTGCGGGTTTGGTTTGGTTTATTGTTGCGGGTTTCTTTATGAGCAGCAAGAAAGGACATTAGTGAATTTTATTTTTTAAACCGAGGTATAACAAGATTTAGAACTGACAACTCTGATATGCATCCCTTTTTTTGCTCAAGGAATAGCAGAAAATGCTGCAATGTGTGTTTTCCCACACCCTTTGAGGAGTGTGTTTCAGTTTTTGTTGCAGAAATCACTTCTAATAGCAGGTCAGTTCAGACCCTTGTTATTAAAGCCTCTTTCTGTGCTTGTCCCTAGACTACCAACCAGGATGTCAATTAGTGGCAATTGTTCAAAAGCTGCAATTTCTTGTCCCCCAGCACCAACCTGGAAATAAGGTAAAGAAACCTTGAAAGGGATCAGTTCTCTTGTACACAGCCACTTTCCACTTAATGTTGATTTCTGCTGTCACAAACAAAGTGGGTGGCAGTTTATTTTTAGTGTCAGCAGGCATAAACTAACTGCTTGCTTTGTGAAGGGAAAAAGAAAAAAAATCAATGTTAAACATAAAGCAGCCATGAGGCCATGAGCAGGATGACAGATCATTGTAGAGGCTTTATTTTATTTTCAGAACCCTGTTAGTGAACAGTACAATGACTCAGATTCATTCATTACTTTCATAATGGCAGTATCCACACTAAATTTGATTATTGCCCTTAAACAAAGTGTTGTCCTTGAAAATATTTCCTCTTCTCTTTGATTAAGAAGTGTTCCTACATTAATGACTGTTAGTTCCATTTTCACGTTAAATTTCTGCTGTGGAAAGAAGCCGAGTATATCATAGTATCAAGCTTTTTAGAGATCATTAAGACTTTCAGAGACAAAAAAGGAGAGAATAAAAAGGCAGCAGGACTTCTTAAGTTCTGGCAAGGCAAAGGAATAGTACTGCATGTAGAAAAATCAACAACTATAAAAGCAGTGAAATAGGTAAATGCAATATACTCGAATCTTTATGGAGACTACCTGACACCTGTATTTGTTCATGCAGTGGTTGTCAGTTCTGAGAGCAGCAAAGGAGCCAGTCTCTGGGTGCTGGATTTGGCTTCCAAGGGCAATCCAAGTCCCTTGTCTGACTTCCTAAATGTGATTTGAGGAATGGAGAGATGCCAAAAAAGGGAAATTGTGAGTTTGGACTGGAGGTTTCATACAGACGAGACAAGAAGCCATATGACAGTAATGGCTGTAGTAAAATATGGTAGCCAGGACTAAGCTTTAATAATCTGAAAGAAAAATAATGCCACATTGTCAAAGGATACCTGCATTGAAATGTGGTGAATCTCAGACTAATTACAAGTATTTGTTTCTATGACCCACTAAACTCTGTGCAAATTTGATACATTTTTGCAGGAAGCAGAAGTGATATAGACCCAAAGCCCCTTTGCCCACCTCTACTGCCATGTGTGTTTCCTTTGCTGCACAAGGCAAGGAGGACAGCACAGTTCCCTCAGTCATTTCAGCTGCATCTAGCCAGGACTGATAGAAAATATTCAGGGAAAGACATTTGGCTGGATGAGGAGAGCAATTTGCAGTGATGATAGATCCTACAAATTTAACCTTACACTGGCAGATTTGTAGCACATCTGTTATACATGCTGGAGAGTGGGGCTGATTTTGTTCACTTTTTTTGAAGTACTGGCGCTATCTATTGTCAGAGTGAGGATACTAATCCAGATCCACTGTTGTGAATTTGCATTGCAGTTGTGGCAGGTTCCTAATTCAGCTGCTAACACAAATTTAGTAAAGGAAATTATTATATGTACTAAGAGAAACAAAAAAGAAAATACGGCTGATAATAACTATGAAGTAATTTCCAAAAATGATATTTCACCATACAGTACTGTAATGTCATTTAGGTTTTTTTTACCTCTGTGTATTTAAGGATCCTCACAGTCATAGGATATTTTCTCAATCATTTTGGATAATTATTCATCTGGTCAGAATCAAAGAATCACAGAATGGATTTGGTTGGAATGAACTTTAAAGATCATCAAGTTCCAACTCCCCTGATATGTGCAGAGAGCTTTCCACTAGATCAGGTTGGTCAGAGCCCCATCCAACCTGGCCTTGAACACATCCGGGAATGGGCCATCTGCATCTACTCTGGGAAACTTGTTCCAGTGCCTTACCACCCTCACGCTAAATAATTTCTCCTAATATCTAATCTACACCAACCATCTTTCAGTTTAAAGCCATTCCCTGCTGTCTTATCATCTCATGGCCTTAAAAAAAAGAGCCCTGTTCCACCCTTTTGGTACTAGAAGGCTGCTCTAAGGTCTCCCCAGAGCCTTCTCCAGACTGAACAATTCCAACCCTCTCTCTGATTTAAAGACAAGGATTGTATGTGGAACAGTGTCAAATGTTCTGCACAAGTCCAGGTAGATGACATCTGTTCCTCATCCCTCATCCACCAACACTGTAATGGTGTCATAGACAGCCACCAAATCTGTCAGGCACAATTTGCTTTTAGTGAAGACATTTTAGCTGTCACCAATCACCTCTTTATTTTTCAAATGCCTTTACATAATTTCCAGCAGGACTTGTTCCACAGTCTGGCTGGGCACAGGGGTGAGACTGACTGGCCTGTAATTCTCTGGGTCTTCATTTCTTTCTCTTTATAAGAAGGTGTGAGGTTTCCCCTTTTCCAGTCAGTGAGAACTTCACTGCCACAACTTCTCAAACTTGATGGATAGTGAATTAGCCACTCCACCCACCAGTTCCCACAGAGCCATTAGATGCATCTCATCAGGTTCCAAGGACTTGGGCACCATCAGGTTCATTAGATGGGCTCCTCACTGCCCTAAGTATCTTGAACCACACTATTTTATGTTTATTGCATCCAAGGCTGTCCTTGAGCCACATGTTCCCCACCAGCCCCTCCTTGTTGATGAGTGCAAGGTTGAGCTCCTCCTTGCTGGCTCCTCTGTCCATTAGAAAGGGAAGTTAACATAAGTACATTGCAGGAACCTTCCAGATTGCTCATGCCCTGCTGTGTTCTCCTTCCCTCCCAGGTGGCTGAAGTTTCCCAAGAGGCTGTCTCCAGAGGTCTTCATCTACTGGGTCTTCCTGGTTGGGTGGTCTCTAGCAGACCCCCACTGTAGTAACACCTGTCCCTGCTCTGCCCTTAAGCCTCACCCATACACTCTCAGTTGGCTCCTTACTCATCCTCAGACAAAACTGTGCACTCCAGTTTGTCACACAAATAGATGGTGACACTCTTGTCAGAGATTGAAGTATTATATTTGATGACTTACAACTTTTCATAAAAAGCTTTTAAAATTGTGTTACAAAAGCTGCAGAGAAGATCCCCACACCCTGAATGGGACTCTGAGAGGCCCTCCACCATTCACTGATAAAGATAAGATAAAGTAACACCTCAGGGCTAGCTGGGGACATTCACAAAGCCCAATACCTTCAGGGTGCAGACCACAGCCCCAGGGCTGTCAGCTGCCAGGCTCCAACAGACCCTGCACTAAAGGGTGGGGGAGAGAGGCTTTGGGTGTGTGTTGGAAACCCTCTGGTCAGAGGCAGTGACCGCCCATCCTCTGATGTGCAGAGGAGCCCAGCTGAGGGGCCCTTCAGCCAGGGAAAAGCTTTTCCACAGCTGAGGGGTGACACAGCCCACCAAAGGCCTCCCAAAGGGGTCCTCAGACTCTGCACCAGAGCACCAGAGAGGATGCAAGAGACCCTCAGTGTTGCAAGGGACAGTGTCAAACTGGCCCCTGCCAGGGAGGCCCGGGGGTGTTCCCACCTGCCCAAAGCATTTATTAATCCATGGAATTCTGTCCTCTTTGGCATGTGGCAGCAGCCACAGGGGACCCACACTGGCAAGAAGAGCAGATGGAGGGGAGCAACGAGACTTCATTGGGATCCTCGGATGGGTGAGGTGTTTCCATAAAACCCGTGTCACTCTCTCCCTGTCCCCTCAACCCCCGGCACACCTCTTAATCTTTCTTTCCTTCTTTTCTCTTTATCTTTGCCTGGTTTGCTATTAAATAAAACACATCAATTTTTTGGCACCAACATCTAACCTTATTTGATTTTAATCTCATTTTGGGAACCTTGAAAGTTCTTTCCATTTTTTACACGGAGACTTAATTTTCTTTCATCTCCCCTGCCTGTCCATCCTAAAAATCTTATATTCTTCTATTCCAGCACCTTAGTCACAGAAGCCACCCCAGCACATCTCCATGATGCCAACAAGGTAACAGTCTTGCAGCCATGTGCACATCTGTAATTCCTCATTTATTCTCTATGCTGTGTGCCTTCACATAAAGGCATTTGAGTTGGAGCCCCAGTGAAGCTGCTTTACTGGCTCAGTGTCTGGAATTCCTTTGTGCTGCTCTTCAGGTGCAGTCCTTAACAGCCTGCAAATGCTCTTCAGGCTCTGAGCATCTCATTCTGGCACTGTCATCCAACTGGTAAGAATGGGATGGATTAAGGCTCCTTTTCCCCAGCAGTTTTAGTTTAAAACCTTCTTCACCAGCCCAGCAACTCTATGACTCCCTTGCCCTTCTCTGATAGATGGGTCCCATCTGCCTCCTGCAGTACGGGTTTCTCAAAGTAAGCCCCATGGTCTAAGCAGCTGAACCTCTGGCTGTGGCAACTATCCAGTAAACATTTGTTGATTAGCCAGATTCCACTGGCCCTTTCAAATGCATTCTTTTTGACCAAAAGTATTGGTGAAAAACTACCTGTGCTTCAGCGTGCCTTACTGCCCCTCCCAGGGTTCTGTAATCCTTGATTTTCAGGCTGCTCCCAGTTGCATCTCTGGCACTCACAAGAAAGAACAGCCACAGATAATAGTCAGTGGGCTGTGCAAGTTTGACAGTCTCTTGGTGACATCCTTGATATGAGTCCCCAGCAAGCAGCTCACCCCCAGAATGTGATCAGGGCAGCAAGTCAGTGCCTGGTACCTCTCAGAAGAGTCACCTACTGTTATGAGCACTTTGCTAATTTGTGCTGGCTGTGTGCTACATGGAGAGCAGATGGGGCTGCCTTACTCAGCTCCAGAATCTCTCCTGATGACACAGGTCATCTCCCTTCTCTTGGGGTTGATTTGATTTAGATAGGAGAAGAGAAACTCGACTCAAAGCCATGGAAAAGTTACTTTTCTATGAAGGAGTTTGAAGCTCATCCCCAAAACTCCCTCATTGGTTGTATGCTAATTGTTGCTAGAATGTTCCTTGTTCTTCAGATTCCTGTCGGCTACTTTTTGCCGCTGTTATTATAATATTCCTAACTGCCTGTTCCCATTGGATCCTTCCCTCACACCCCACCTTAACTCCTGTTCCCTAGTATATAAATAGCTGTGCCTAAGCCTGGAGCCTGGTCTTTACCCATTCATCCACTATCACTTATACAGCGTCCTGTTTGCTCTTTTGGCCTTATTACAGGTTAAGTTTTGTGTAACTGGTTCAGACTGGTCTCTCTCTCAAAGTCGCCACTAACAGGTAATCCCAACATCTGTAGCAGAAACTGTTCTGAATATCTAGGTTGGGGCTGTACTGATACACCCTTGACTTTACAAAGCAGTGAAGCTGCAATGGTACCTCAGACTTTTGGGGAAGCCTCATCTTCCTGCAGGTCCTTGAAATTGTAAGCCTCCATTCTTTTGCATTACTGGCCCCCCTCCCTTCTATGTGTGCCAGAGGAAGAGTTTTTGACTGCATGGCTGTGGTTCCACAGCAGACTGTGCTTGGAACCAGCTGTTCAACTCCTTCATAGCCTGCCAGATGTTAGACAGCGTTTTTACCAGTTCCTGTAGGTCAGCTGTTGCAGAAGGCCCTTCACTGGGGAGCACATTCTGCAGGTGAGTCTGCTGCCAGGGCAAAGGTCTGTGCACTTGTGCAGCCTGAGGTTGCACTGCAGCCTCTCACTGCAGCAGCCCCATCTGAGTGGAGACATTGGCCACTTCTGGGGTTGATAGCACAGGCTCTCCAGCTGGAGCTGCAGATGGAGCAGCTCCCAGAGGAGTGCTCATCATTCTGCCTTGAGGGTCAGGTAGGATGAACACCCTCAAGCCCTGCAGATGGTCACAGAACTTCGTCCAGCTACTGCATTATGTGGACTTCATGTCTCTCCACTCAGAGAAGTCCTCAAACTTCAGAGCAGTGCCCTCCCACAGGAAGGCCATGCCAAATGGCTGAATCCACAACCTATTTGGCTGTTCTTGGCATGGCACTCCTGGCCCCTTGCACTCCCTTCTGCTTCTTCTGTGGGAGCAGGAGTGGTCATTGTTATCCCTGGCCCTGCACATCCTCATCGGCCTGTGCCATGCAAGCTTCCGGCTCCTGTCAGGTCTCAGCACTCCTCTGGGTTTTCCCTGACTTGGGAAACCCTCCCTGTCCACCATGAGCCCTTGCTCTGCTGTGGAATATGCCTGGATTAGGGGTGATTTCTTCAGCAAGTGACATTAGCATTGTACGCTACAGATTAATGTATTGTTAAATATTTGGTCTGTTTCCAAAGGTAGACTGATTTCACTCAATTTATTTAATTCAATTAATTTTACCATGATCTAAATCAATGAGCAAGAAGCCTCATTTGAATACTTACTTTTACATTTCTACTGGTTTAGTTATTTGCCAAAATTTGATTATTGATAGTTTGCAACTATTAAGACGTACTGTCTTACAATTTACCACAACAAAACAAAAGCAGTACTATACTTTCTTAAACAGGTTATACTATATACACATTATATCAGTTTTGCAATTTTACATACAGTTGTATTAATTATTAATTTCTATTTTGCTCTGTTAAATAGTAATAAACATAATTTCTTTAACAGATGATTCATTTTTTATTCATAATCTATGTCAAATGGCTTCTAATGGAAACTGCAATTCAATTTAGGTACAGAAAATCAGCATTTAAATCATTATTATTAGATAAATTAAAGAACACCAAGTTACTGGATACATAAGAAAATAATGTTTTCAATTTAAATTATCTGTAAAATGTATTTGTAATATCTTGTAGTTCAATATTAAATTCCTCTTATTCTTCAGTTTTTTAGAATAAGCAGATGTCACCTTTCAGAAATATTTATTTTTTAAAAAGCAAATAAACTTCAATAAAGGAAATCAAAAGCTGTGTTCGCAGAATGGGTAGACTTGCAAAAGGATTTTTTATAACTTCAAGAACTCAGTTCTGACAAAACCACCTGACTTGGAGGTATCCAAATAGGTAGAGAAAAATTTTCCTCCTGGGTTTTCAAAGCTCAGCTAGATAGGTCCTGAGCAGTCTGGGATCACAGAAGATTCCCATCCAAATTAAACTTCTGCAAAATTCTTGGATTCCATGGTTCTACTTTACCAATTTGTATTACAAGATGAAAGAGTAAATTGCAAGCACAGCTTTTTTATTTACATTGCATTTTTCAATAGGTGGCAATAATTATATACATACTTTTAAAATTTATATTACCTTATTTTACCATAAGGTAATTAATTTTGAAAATAAAAAAAATTATAGTAGCGTACCCATTTTCTTCCATTATTTTCCTTTGAATTACACATATTTACCTACTGCCATTTTTTCCCAACAGATAATTTCCAGTTAAAAATCATGAATGACAGAGGAAAAAAATAGATTGGTTTAAATTGCCAATCTTGGCAGATCTGCTAGTTGTGAATTAATCTGATCCAGAATAACTGAGAGGTATTAGCTAGTTTGCAAGGTATTTCCTTTGAATATAATTTTGTGTAATGAACAAAGTCTGGAATATGTAGATAATGAGCTACAGAAATAAGTATTTAGATTGTCTGATGAAATGATAATAAAATAGTCATTGCTATCTGTCATGTACAGTGATATTAGAACAGGCCAGGTTGCTCTGTGTATTTTCAGATTGCATATGCAGGGCGTAAATCATGCTCAAAGACAACTGTGACCCTGCAGCAGTTAGAAGAACTTAAAGGAATTGACACAGTCAAACATTTATGGATTTTCCATTGTACACAGTGTTCAAATGAAGATGAGATAGATTGCCAAAGTTGTGCAATAAACCATCCAGAAGACAGAGGTTTTATCCAGCTAGGACTTAATGAAATTATGTGACCTCTGCTATGTGAGAGGTCTCTAGACTAGTACATCTTTGTGTTTTAGTCTGGGCTTTGCTTCTATCAGTTAAAAGCATTTTGGTCCTTGTCAACCAGAAAGATGCTCAAGAGCAATGGTAAGGAAGTAGGTTTAGTCTCTCACTCATGGCTCAGGGCACATCACCAGCAGCAAAGAGAAAAGTTTGCAGTGAATGCCTGCTTCTGTGTAAGTCAATAAAATTTTTCCTTTGTCTTTAGAGGATGAGGATTTAAACTAATGAATTTCTTGGAGATAGTGAAGTTATATGACTCCAAAGGAAGAATGTACTTGCTAATTAGTTTCTGTATTCGTGTGCAAAATGATTTGTTGAATCATTATGTTCAACACAATGGTATGCTTAATTTCTTCTCTTAAATCTTTACATTATCTATAATCAAAACCACTCCACATCTACTTATTTCAGTATATAAACACTTTTTCAATGCAGACACTACTTTCTGGTGAAAAACAGAAGCAAAACAATTTAGTACAAAACTTTATCTATACTAAGACAGCAGTAGAGTATTTAAATAGAGGTCCAGCCTTCAGTTTATAGGTGCTGCCAGTGCAGTTGCATACACTCACATGAACATGAAAATTCTGAAAATGTCAGTCACATTACTTATGCTTATTAAAATCTGAATACATCTGAATGTATTGTAGGCTGCATCCAATTGAGGGTTTTCCTTAATCTATTAATCTCTGAACCTGCTATATGTGCAGATCACCAGCATTTCCCCTATAAACAAAATTTCTCTCTAATAACTCTGTATGCTTAGGATCTAGGAAGAATTCAGTTAAACCAAAATGGGGAAAATCTTCAAGAATAAGAAAATGTTATTAACATTTGTAATATTTATAACATTATCTTCTTTCTGCGCCTAATCACACTTCTTCACAGAGCTCCTCACCATTCCTAGAGGCAACAGCCACATTTCCCAGTATAGAACATTCTCTGAATAAATACCATCAAGCTTTAAAATTTGCATTTCATTCGGACCATAGAGGGCAAAGAGTTTGTGAGACTGCCCAAGCAAGCAGAGAGCCTGGCTCCTAATAGTGCAAATCTTTTGTAAACAGCTCACTGCAGTCCTATTTCATAAAGTCCACAGTAGACTGCTCTGCATTTATAAGTTTCAAGCCTTCAGTGGTAACCTAGCCAGTGTTAAATTTGCTTCATTCACTGTCAGTCCAATGGTTCAAAATTGCTATTAGCTCTCTGTTGGCAGTTCAAAGTCTACCACAATACACAGTCAAGAAGTAACAGCTCTTTTCCATGCATCTTCAGTGTGGGGATGGTTTTCTGAAGGGTAAAATAGAAGGGATGGATCTCTGTGTAGAATAAAATAATAATTCAAAGTAGATTGTTACTTGACATGGTTTAAAGTTATATACCGTAATCAGAAGCAAACAAAAAGAAGTCCCAGTTTTGAAGGGACATTTATCTATTAGATTGAACTATTTGCAAAGGAAATTTATGTGCCAAGGTTATCACGATTATAAAAGACACTATTTAATTATCCCTCAGTTCAACCAAGAAGTCCAAAAAGAGCATGATATGGGACTAATGGACCAGCAAAAATGCAAAGTACCATTCAGCACTAAAGTAATTGGGTAGAACACAGAAAGAGACCAGGATAAATGATTACTTCATTAATTTTAAAATTAAAGGGCAAGATAAGGTGGTCACTATCATAGAGAGTTATTAAGGTAAAACTGGCTAATCAGCACAATTTAAATGTAAAGAAGTCATCCAATGCCTACCAATTTCAGAAGAGTGTGAAATAAAGCAATTTTATGTAGCTTTAACAATCAAACCATACAGGTAAGTGGTTTAGTCTTAAGAGTTTCCTAATTTATTATAGCCTTTGTTTAATGCAGTGGAAATGGAGGATGGACGTTTCTCAAAGCATTTAAGATTTGGGACAGGCTTATCCAAGACTTGTCAAATTTCAATGCTCTTCAGGAAATTTCATCGTTTTTTGCTTTGATCATGCTACTGTAAAGTGTCATCATTTTTTCAATGCAAATTCAGTTCCCTTTCTTGGCCTACTGGCCTACTGTTCTTTATAACAGAGGTTTTTATCTTGCTTCTGAGCTCCCTTTCCCCATGTCTGTTGCATTGACTCCTCTGATGCCGCAAGTCAGAAAAAGTGCCTTTTCACTCTGTGTCTGTGAACTCACATTTTAAATATAAAGCATTTTATTTTTGTTCCCTATAAGCTTCTCTGTGAAGTCTATGTGAACATTCTTTAATATGAAATAAAAATTAAAAAGCAAAAGTTCAAATAAACTTGAAACTTCTTCAAAAATAATCTTACTCTGGGATATTTGAGTAAGTAGCTTAAATGATACCAAATCCTAGAATGCCTTCCCTATCTCTTTCAGTCCATCAGCAATATTCATTTGCTTGCTCTAGAAGTAGTTAATATGCCTTAAATCCAATTCAGCATGCCTGACTAGCAGACTGTAACTCTTCATTTATTTATATTATATCCTGGTATTGCCATGGAAATGTAATGTCTCCTGAGAGTAAAAGCCTTGGGCTTTGTGCATTATATGCTTAATCTGTTATCAACACATCATTTTGTTTCCCCTTATAGCTATAAGTGAATTCTGGGACAATATTATGTTCATACTTTCTACTGACAGACAAGATAGTATATAATGAAAGCAGGGTTTTACAGTTTATATGATGATACACTTCAACAATAATGTTTAAAGGAAAAAAAATATAAGTTTCTAAACCTGAAAACATCATTTTTCTAGGCTATCTGTCAAATGAAATTGTATGAGAAAGGTTCGATAGGTGTTGACATAAAAGAAAACACATGGAATTAAAGTTGTGACAGCATTTCTGTCTTCATGCACCATCAAATTTTGACAAAATTTTTTCTAAAGAGAAACTGAGCACAGGAAAAGAAACAACCCAAATTATAAAATCTAATTCACATTCCCTTGCTCATGTATTAATCTTACTTTTAAAACTGTATTTCAACTGTAGCACACATATTAAGTTTTCTAGAAACACTTATTAGAACTTCAGTTCTATGCTAATTGATGTTATTTATTGAGTTATAATTAGGAAAGGCAATGAACTGAAAAATCAGATCTGAACTACCTGTTATTCTGAAACATCTTGGATTCAGACAGATTCAGATAGACAAAGAGAACTTTGCAGTTATCTTTAAACAATATGAAGTTGAGCAGAGGAAATCTTCTATAGTTCCAAAATACTATGGTTTATAACCCTTTGTTCTAAATTACTTTTGTTTAGTATAGTTTATTTTTTATATTATGGTTAACCAAGATAAATGTAATAGATATGTCCACAGACATTTAAAAATGGTGGAGCCTTGTGATTTTGGATGACTGTTTTACTTGTACTCATTTTAATGCAGACTTGTGTAAAGGTGTGTGTTGTGATTTTTAAAGGAGAAAACCAGCTTCACTGACTTCTGCCATTCTGTCTTCTCAGCTTGCAGTGAATGGTTAGCATTTTCTGTGCCTATAAAATGCACTTAAAATTTAAACCTTGTTTCTAATTGCATTACTGTCCATATTTTGTGTGGGTGTCTGCCAGAAAAGAAAAATTGAATAATTATGTAATGTTTTAATTGATGTGTATTTTTTTATGTTTTTTAACATTTTAAATACTACAGAATAAAAATGGCTCTTTGTTCCTGCTCATTTCTTTAGCTTTAAAAGAACTTGGAATATGGTCCTCTTTCCTGTAAGCAGTATGGAGTTTTTCAAAGGACTGTAAAATAAGTCATGTATTTAAATAATATATAAGGTGAAGAATTGGATGTATAAAATTGTACATAGCAGAATCTATATCAGGCATGCAGACACATTTTAATGAGCTCCCTGCAAAATAAGTCTGGGAACATTGTCTAAAGACAGCAATATCAAATAAGTCTGACAAAAATGAAATAGGACAATGCATTATTAACTGAATAACAGCACCAAAGGAATATATCTCTCTAACTTACATACCCAGGATGACCTGTCTCCTTGATTTGGCACTGCACTGCCTGGGTTTACCAGCTTCTGTTCCCAGAAACCTAGGAAGAGCTCATGGTAGAGTTCACCACAAAAAGAAGGCACTCTTGTTTGTGATTCACCAACTACCACCTTTGTTCAATGTTCTTATCACCAGAAAGCTTTTACTCATTTATAGAAGGGACAGCACCTTCCAGAGTAAGTAGTGTGGTTTCTGCTGCTAACTCAAGGAGATCTCCCTGGAAGTGAAATTTCCAGGAGCTGCATACAGTTTTGAGTAACTAATGTGCAAAGGAATCTTGAAAACCAGCAATCCCCTAAATATCATGGCAACAGAAGGAAGCTAGGAAGTATTTTCAAAACAGCCTTCCTGGAGAACAACATGCTAAGTGGCTGATAAACCAGGGTTTAAGTGAAGTGTCCTGAGAAATGGAAGCCCCCATTAAAACCATTGATTTGCTCCCAATCTATGCATTCATTCTGCAGCTCAGGCAGAGAGGCCTCTCTCCCTCTGTATGTGACAGCAATATTCATTGAATTAGCTGGCATGTGGGGTGACACCAGGTTTCAGAGATCATCTAATTTACCAATCTGATTGGAGGCCCATTAAAAAAGGCAGAAGTTTTCATTGGCTCTTCTGACACCCTAGTTTAAGCTGTCTGATCACAGCGGAGGCTCCTGTGAATGTGATTCCTGAAACCTTTCTGTTCCCAAGTCTTTAATCAGTTAGTGACCCTACATGGGGCAATTCCTAAATGATAGGTGTAAGTCTTTCTTCTTTCAGCGCTAGTCCCCAAACCTGAACAGAAACTGATGAGTAATTCCAATGTTGAACCTCATGCACTATATCAACACCTTTCAGTAAATTTGTGTTACTTCAAGGATGTTTGCTGTACATGTAAACAAATTCCACAGTAGCATTTGGTTACACCACTAATTACCCACAAAACCTATCACTGTCAAACAGCAATGTGTGTACCAAAGAGATACTGAAAAAATAATTATGTTGGTGCTGACCTTTTCTATTCTTACCAATGATATGTATTAATAAACTATGATGAACTTGGCATAAAACACAACAGTCTATTTTCTACTTAACAGCTTTTTCAACTAAAGACAGTCTGCTATCTCCTGGGTACTTGTGATTTAAGAATTTAATGAAAAATACAGCAAAATGTATCTTAGCAGATAGTCTGGGTGACAGGTTTAATTTATGACATGTGAGTGATAAAATGGCAGTTTGAAGGAATTATGAAACATTTGATATAATCTTTGGTATAACACTTTCACCCTTGGCAAAGGCTCAGGTACTTGTAGTGAACAATAAAGTAATGGTCTTATCTAAATTGGTTGATGATTAGGTAATTTTTTACAAATATAGCTTTCTGTTGTAACTTGTTTAGTATAGAAGCAGTGATATTCTAAGTAATGCCCTTATGAAGCAGCCTGAGCTGCGTTATGTTGTCCATTGTAATGAATATAAACAGAGCAACTCAAAGGTATTTTGAGGATGGTGTTAACTCTCCTAATGTGTGTCTTCTATTTTGTTATACAAAGTCACCTTGAAAGCTGTTTTTACAGGCACTGGAAGTTATATGTTCTACCTGTATTTCTCACAAGAACTGACATTTATGAGTGAGTGATCACTGGAAGATTTGATATGAAATAAAAATCAGGGAAATTATTCCCAGAAATCTTACATTTCCATGTTTGTCAATGATGCTATTTTAACAGTTGCGCTCATTCTTTTATCACTTTATATTATCCTTTGTTATTGCTAAAAAATAGGGAGTTTTGCTACACTTTTGGAAAAAAAATAGTTTATAACAACTTAAAAAACTTATTATTAATGACTTGAATTTGAAAGAGATTTCTGCAAGATCATACAACTGAAATTTTACAACACAATGATCCATAACTGTTTTTTTCTCCTGCACTTGTCACTCTGATGATGCATAACCATCCTAATTTTCTACGGGATTTGTAGCTTTTACTCACTTTTCTTCACAGGACATCAATTTTGGCATTCCATTTTTTTGAGGGGGGGGGTTTGTTTTGTTTGTTTGTTTGTTGGTGTTTGGTTGGTTGATTGGTTTGGTTTGTTTTTTTTGCTGATTATGTAATCTGTCTATACTTCTTGTCACTTCTACCAACAATAAATTTGTATTACTAAAAATACTGCAAACCCATATAGTGGATGTCATTCCATAGAAATGGGGCATGATAAAATAAGATGGTTTTTGTGCAGCAAGAACCTGGTTAAGATACAGTTAAATCTCATGGATGGACACATATTTTATATTTGATTGGAAATACTAGCAAGACCAAGCCATTTAGGTAACAACCACTTTAAGGCTGGTAGTCTTCCAGGCTCTTCTTTCCTCAAACCTGAACTGCTTGGAAGTCTCAGCTGCAGTGACAGAAAAACTTCAAAACAGACACTGGGGGCAGGGGTATTCATAGCATATAATAGTCAAGTGGGAAACTCTGGCATTGTGAATTGCCTCCTAGTTTCTTCTTCTCCCTTCAACTGTAAAGGAAATTCTGGAGGAAATTAAAAGGCAAATTTGTAGCCCAAACTTTAAATATGCAGAATTATACCTAAAATGAGGTGATTAAACAAACATCAAGTGGAGGATATAAGTTCTTTCTTACATATTTTTTAAAGTCCTAGCTAAAAAATGTTATTGATTCTTTGGGTTCCTATGTCTGTAGGAGAAATGTGATTAATTTCACTAACTCTACCTCATTTTCACGAGCATTTATCTTTTCATTACTGTGATTTCCACGTTGAAGTGAAGGTCAGCACAGAAACACACCTTTTTAAATCTTCATTTTATTCTTAGACTACTTATTTCCTACAGTTTTTTAGAATTAATTCTAGTGGTCAGCCTGCGCAAGCAGTGCAAATCATATGCTTCTTCATGTCTGAGGAAAAATCTGGGATGCATTTATCCAAACCAGGCCAAAGTAACCTATTTTTCTGAATTCCACCACTCGTTTGAAAGCATTCTGTGAATTTTTACAAATCATTATTTTCATTTTGTTATTACTGCTGCTGTGGGAACAAATGAAGTTGGAAAAGTAGTTCACAAGGGGAGGATAAAAGTGTTGACAGTTTTTTTTCGAAATGGGGAAAGCAGCAAATTGAAAGAGAACAAGAGAAAACATGAAAAAAAAAGAGTGATGTGAACTTTGAGCCAAAACTTACTGACATCTAGGGGAAGGCCAAGAGGTGAGGATAGGAACAAAAGAAACAGAGAAGCCTTCTGTGGCTTGTAATTAAAGACATTTGGCTGCAGGTAGAAAAGTTAACACCGGACTCCCTCCTGGAAGGATATAGACCTAAAGAAGTGAGAGGTGTCGCAAGCACATACAAACTGTTATCCTGGATTGAAGCAGGGGTCTTGTTAATCAAGTAACTTCTCAGCAGAACCCAGATGTTTCAGGGAAGGTGCCAAAGACTGCAAATTTTGTAACACCAGTCTCCAGAATAATCTACCAAAATCCTGTTAGCAAGAAATTGGTTAGTATTCCTGTTTGGGGTTGTTTTCCTTCCCTTTAGCTGGTGTAACTGAGAGTTCTGGAAATCCACAAGACCAGACAAATCTTTTTTAATTCCTTGAAGCTCTCTGGGTATAAACCTGGCTGGAGGTCAACTGATGTTCTAAGATTTTATCCTGTTCACAGCTATAAATACTGGCACAACTACATTTAAAAGAGTAAAAGTGTGTGTTGTGTGCACACCTTTTTACTCTATCCAGATTGGAAGATGTAAATCTTCAATGTTGGGAGGGTTATATAGAATTCATCTACGCCGTTTGTGCAACTATGAGCAGATTATGACTCTACTTTTTGTACATGTCCTAGTTACAGCCAGGACAGGCTTAATTTTTGCAGTAGCTGGGAGAGGGGATGACCGGGACCCAGAGGCTGTTCTGTACCACCTGATATCATTTCCAGGGGTGGGGGGAAGGGAGCCTTATGAGGAGAAGGGATCCTGGATTGTCACAGCATGGTGGAGGCAGCAGTCGGGTTTTGTTGTTTCTGTGTAAGATCGTTCAACTCTTTCTCATACCCTCTGTCATTTGCATTGTTGTTGTTATTTTTCCTTAGCTCATTGCCGTTCACAATAAATTGTTTGTAGCTCAACCCATGATCTTTATCTTCTGTGCCTCCAACTCTCCTCTGTGTCGTGCTGCAGGAGAGGGAGGTGGAGGCGGGGACAGCAAAAGAATAAGTGGTGCGTGGTTTGGAGAGTCTCAGTGGGAGCGCCATCCCTAATCAGCAACAGCATATTGTGTAGGATCTCAGCTGGATATACCAGAAATTTCAAAGTACTCTCAAGTAAAGGGACTAATATTTTTCTTTGTGCTACGTAAGATACTCTATTTCCTATAACATCTTAAAAAAGTAGCCATTTACCTTTATAGGAGAGGACCTAGTTTCAGTTCCTCACTCTTGTAATTTTCTCTTATCTTTGGTGACTAAAATAATCTTTTTCCCTTTCAAGTGTTTTAGAATTTTTCTTTATGCATTTAGGTATGTATTATGATGTTGGACAAACAGTGAATCCTCTTGCTACCTTGCCCCATTCTGATCATCTTCACTTTCCTCCAAACAATTTTGTGTCACATTTTCCTCCACTAAGCCAATCTTTGTCTCATGAAAGAAAGTGCACAAGTGTAAGCGTACAGGTATAACATTTCTATGTACCTGTACCGTTTTTAAGAGTCTGTGCATACATGGACTACTTTCCAGGTGCCATAATGCATGCATGTTCAATTGTGAATATCTTCAGCTTGTGTAATTGTCTTTATCATTTCCCTATTTTCTCTCTCAGCTCATAACTCAGTGCACTATGATGTTTTTTGGGTTTTTTTAAAAATCTGTCTCTCTCTTTCCAATGTTTGTTTACTTCATGACCCATCTCACAAAAGTTTATGTCCCTATTGTACATTGCAGCCTCCATCCAATCCATTTTGTTGAGTCATCTAACTAAGCAGTCTAAGACAGATGTATTACTGCCCTGGTCTGCCAATACTTCCAGAAGGTGATTCAGTTCTAAAGTGAGGTGAATTACCTCTTGGAAGTTCCTGTACCTTCATCTGACAGAAAGGTGCCTCAGGTAACAATGTTTGTAATTTAAGCAATATGTGAAATTAGGTGGAACTGAAACAAGTCCCACAGCTTACAAATAAGAACCTGGAAGACAGAAGGCTTTCCAGAAGAGCAGGCAGTTTCAATTAAAATTCAAATAGATGGGGAAGAAGGAAAAATATGTTTTCATGCGTGTCTGTTCATAACACGGGCCACAGTACAGGCTGATGTTCTACTTCCTGTGATCATTCTGTGATCACATAAAGCATCATCATTCTGAAGAAATACCTCTTTTGTACTAGCGAACTGAAATAATTATTTGTGCTTTTATATTGTGAAAACCAGAGTAACCAGAGCAGAAGGTCCCTGATTGTTCATCTGTATTAAGAGACAGATCTGTCACAAGAAGTGTGTGGTTGATATACAAAGTGGAAAAGAATAACCTATTCAAGGATCTGAGATTATGCTAAGAAAAATCATTTTAGATAACCAATGTAGAAAGCAAAGGCTGTTGCCATGTATCCTGATTAGGAATTCAACTATAAAATTCCTTTCTTCTTTGATGCTTATAATAATATTCCTTGAATTAAGTATTGAGCTGTCTTCAGTGTTTCCAGTTCGGTATGTGTGTAGCTTGGATTTTTTTCCATCTCAGTAACGAAGGGCATTTAACATCTTCAGATGTCATACTGACTTTGAGTTCAAATTAGTAAATTCTCTCTCTGTGTCACTGCTAGTTCTTCATAGCCAACCAAACCAAACAGATAAATGAGGAAAAATAGAATGAAGTCCTTGTTATATATCTGTTGCAAAGGCAGTGCATATTAGTTTGCAGAGTCAGCAACATGGTAAAACACTCTTAAATATGTTGGGGTACATGTTGGGGTTTTTGTACAGTTTGTTTTGCACTCATGAAGAAATACAGTTTCTAGTTTGTACAGCAGCCCCAATCAGTAAGTGTATCCTGATAGCCTATATTTTTCACTGTTTTGCTAGTGTCATATTGTACACAGCATCCACAGCTTTTTTTCTGCTGCATGCTTGCAAGCAGCAGCTGTTTCATGTTGCTTTCCACTATGGCTGTCCCCAGGCTCTATAGTCTCATCCTTTAAGATTATCTTCCAGCTCACTACTGAAATACAAACGCATGAAAACCTGATTCCAAATCAGTTTATGCAGGAAAAGTTAATTTCTCCATCCTTTGTCCTGGTTCCTGTGATACAAGGGTGATGAGGCTTATAAAATGCAAAAATACTTCACTTTTTTTTTCTGCAGAATGAATGACTCAGGCTAATAAATTAAATGGAAGATCCTAGTAACTAACTGAATATCACACAACTGGGTGCCATACAACTCAGGCTAGAGCCAAACGTGCTGCTGAGTGAAGCATTTAGATGGCAGATCACTGCATTTGTGATGCCTGTAACAATATTCTTTTCAACATTTCAAAATGTCTAGCGTGTTGAAATGAAGAGTTACACTTCCATCATGAGTAGCCAGTTCTGCCACCTTCCATACAGAAGTAGAATGTACAAGACTTCCACTTGCTATTGGGCCCTCAGATTCCCTTCAAATTTGAAAGGCAAACCAGTGAAGATCTGCCTGGACTACATAAATCAAGGAATTTAGGAGCAGATGCAGGGAAGTTATATAGCTGCTGAACACATACCTGGAGGGCAGTGGACACTTCTAACCATCTCAAGAATAATTTGAATGAGGATTGGTACAGAAAAAGCTACAGGAGAAAGTGAGACCCTATCTTTGAGGGAAAATTAGAGAGCTTGGCTAGATTAGTCTAGCACAGTGAAAGGTAAGCAGGGACAGCTGCACAAAGTATGACACCTGAAGTACTTGAAACAAATTAGTGGTTGCATAATATGCAGCTGTTTCTGATGATTGATGTGGGACACCATTCTCCATTGCCTTTCTCAGACTGACCTAACTTCCTTAGCTAGGACATTTAGAGGTTAATCATTTCTATTACCACCTACTTTCACTCTGTTGTTTACAACTACTGGCCTAGAAGCATGAGATTTTCAAGGACTCACAAGAGTAGTTACAGCAGGGCTGGAGACGATTTCCTCTTGGAACTGTGGTAAAACCAGCTTTGGATTTGCTAAGAGAAATCCGTGTTCCCTGTGTACCCTCCGGTGTAATTTCCTTGTACAACAGAACCCATGGCAGCCCTCCTTTCCCGATGCTTTCTCACCCTTGTATGCAGGTTTAATTAAAAGGTTTTTACTTTATGAAGCTGTCTTGATGTCTCTCCAGCTCTCCTCTCTCATGCAAAGTTTTTGTTTACAGCTTTTGCAGAATCAGAAATCAGTCCCAGCTGTTCCCTTTGTTATAATTTAGCATCTGGAAAAGGATTTGGTTTACATATACATGCATGACAAGAATTTATCAGATGAAATCGCCCTCAACTTACATCAACTAACTATTGAATTGCCTTTTTCTTCCAGCACTTTCAAATATTTAAAAATATGTTACAAAGTAGGTTCCAGTTTCCTAAACAAAATAAAGAGCAAAGAAAATGTGTAACAGTAGGTTTTTCGAGGGCCACTTGAATAAGTAATTAAAAATACAACATGCACTTAAGGAAATGGGAGTTTGAGTCCTCAGTTAATTCAGTAGCAAAGTTTTTTGCTTTAATTTCAGAGTAGAATACATCAGAATAAAGCATTTCCTCTATGATGTTACTTACTTTTACACTGTGTGAATTCATCAGAACCGTGGAAAAAAACTCACAATAGAAACAATAGAAAATTTTAAAATGTCTCAGAAATCTTCCCCATCAGCAGTATACTTCACAATTATTCTAAATCCCAATAAAATTGAAGGTTTTGATATAGTATTTTTAATAGATCAATATAAAACCAAGCAATTATGAATGGACAGGAAAACAAACCATAAATACAGCTGCTGGAAAAAAAAGTACAGTGTAAGAAGCTGCAAGCAGAAAATGTAAATACTCCCCATATGCTGTTAATATCATGTGAAATTAAATATTTAAGGAAGGAAAAAGCTGCCAGTACCACCTACCAGCCAGCACCTGTAAGTTCCTTTTGATAGAATAGCTTTAAGGATTAGATTTGATTTCAGGAAGAAATTCTTTACTATGAGGATTGTGAGGCACTGGAACAAGTTGCTAAGAGACATTGTGTGGGTGCTTCATCCCTGTCAGTGTTCAGTGATGGGTTGGATGGGGCCCTGAGCAACCTGGACTGGTGGAAGGTGTCCCTGCCCATGGCAGGGATAGGATTGGGACTACATGATCTTTAAGGTTTCCTCTATCTCAAACCATTCTATGCCTCTATGATTATGATGCAAAGTAAAAATAGTCCAGATCAAGACAGACTTTCCCAGTTCAAAACAGGTTTGAAATTCAAAACCACTTTTCTTGTACTAGAAGATAAGTTGAAGAGATATTTAGCCTGGATTTACTAAACATGTGTCTTGGAGTAATTAAAAAAGAGAAAACAACAAAGGAAAAAAAAGTATAGAATCGAAAGCAAGCAAGTTTATATTTTAAAATTTTAAGTATTTTTGACCTGGGAAACTAAAACATTTCTTTCTTTCCAAGGAAAGCTTTTGTTAGGACCAATTAGGGCTTATTGAAGAAATGAATGCTAAGTGAAAAATGTAAATAAAATAAAGATTTTTGTACTTCATCTAGCCAAAATAACTTAGGAATAAATGAATATTAAAATTAAAGTACTTGAATATATAAATAATTTACAAAGAAATAACTAAGCAAAATTTAAGGAATTTATTTTATATAATAATAGTCTACTCTGGAAGTTTCCATTGGATTCAGCTGTGATAAGATTCCATCAGAGTCAATGAACTAAAGCACACATGGATTTTTCTTTAGCGTACATTTTGTTTAACTAAACTAAGGGATCTTTCCACTTTTGTTGAATTTGCAGATCTCATTTTTCTAGTAAGTGTTACAATGTTGACACCCAGATGTTTTTGAATCTCTTAAGGCTTTAGAGTACAAAAAAAGTCTTAAAGATCTTGCAGGTACACCATTAGCTTTGGTGATTTTACCAGTTATATAATAACTGATGAAATTTTACCTGTTTTCATGTCGAAGGATGTTGTTCCTCATTCTGTTCTCTCTCTTGTTTCTGTTACTTGTTTCATGTTTGGTTTTGGTTTGGTGTTTGATTTTTGGGGTTTTTTTGGGGTTTTTTTGTTGGTTTCTTTCTTTCTTTGGGTAAGAACTATTGTTTAAACTTTTCTTTTTACTTTCCTTCTTTCAAGACATTGAAACCAAGGGGATAATTTTTCTCAATTTTTGTGGTTTGAACTACCTCTACCATATAGAAAACATTTGCCTCAGCTGATGAGTTCTAGGTTACATATTGAAAAGATACATTATGTAGCAATTTCTGGGAGAGCTTTGAAAATTTCTGAAAGACTCCATCTATCAGGTTTGCTACTGGGACATGAAAAGAGTGTGAAGGAGTGACCTATCTCATATTAACATCTCTGTATGAGCCATAGGATGTCTAAGGGAATGTCCATATTACAAGAAAACAAATCCATATAACCCTGGCAAGCCAGGGTTATTTCTCTTAATAAGGCCTTTTGTCTCATTTTAGAAAATACTTGAGGACATTTAATGCAAGGAGTTGACTCAGCTACTTTTTACTGAGCATGGCCTCAAGTTCCCTGAACTTCCTGCTGGCCTTCCAAAAGATCTCTCATTCTGCACGGCGCCTGTGGGTGACAGTTCACATGCTTTGATAAGAATTGTACCCAGCAGAGGGTCTAAACAATTGTACAGAATGGGTCTGCTGTCATGGGACATACAGGAGCTGAGAGCTCAGAGAGGGCTTTCTAATCTTCATCTGCCCAGACTTAAAGTTCATCATATCTGTGGAAGGACAGGGTTTCCAAGCCCTATGGAGGTTTTAAATCTGTGTTTTGTGCTTGGTGTGAGGCAGCAGTTTCTAACACATCTAAACATAATTAGAGTCAGGCTCTGGATGCTAGAATTTCCAGTCCCTTTCCCTGTGCAGTTTTCCTGTGTGTTTAGTAAGTGTCTCTTAAGTTCCAGACTTCAAGGTCACAAAAATTGTTGGAATTATAATGCTTTTACACTCTGTAAATTAAAAGCTCTGTAAATGTTTAAAAGTACATAGGACCTGGCAACACCTTTACTTAAATATACTTAATAGTGTAGAAATGTTACATATGTAAGGAGAGAAAAATCTGAGTAGTACTATAATTCACTCTGGAAACTCTTAATTGCATGGATCCAATAATCCTTCCAGGCTAAAAGAAGTAGTAGTAGCAATTGTAGTAGCAGTAATGATAATAATAATTGCAACCAGACCATCCCACTCCAAGCTTTTAAGGCTCATTTTGTTGTGCCCATAGTGCCTACCAGAACTATGACAGATACTGCAGTATCTTTCTTGTTTGCTGTGTTTACACTATAATCACAGTATTTTGCAAACAATCATCATTCATATTCTGCAAAGAAAGCAGATGCAAATGAGTCATTTCCATTACTCTATAGCTGATCAAGCAGAATTGTGAAGTACGAGCATAGCAGAAAACACGTGAATTTTTTTTTAAATTCTATGATCATTATCTTTAAGTTTGTTTTGCTGAATCTAGGGCATAAACTGGAGATTGGAAGTGTGTCCAGGTACAGCTCTAAAGGCTGTAGTGAGGTGACCTGTCCTACAAGAAACAAAGTGTGTTGTCGTGACTGTCTGAATAACAAATTAGTAGAAAGGAAATGATGATGCTTTGCTATTTGAGGCAAAGTACTACTGTTAATTGATTACAATTTTCAGGCAATACCAGAATCAAGGAAATAGCAATTAAAAGACAAAGGGATGGACATACCATTTTTCTCACCTTATATTAAATTAATTATATTGGATATAACCCTTGGAAGACAATATCCTTTAAAATTCCTTGGGGTGAAAAGGGCAGATTCACTGAAAATTGCTTCCAATATAAACTCCAGTGATCACTCTTAGGCTATTTTGTTTCAGTTTAAAAAGCATTTTAATAGTATTGAATGGGCTTGACATAAATTTTGCAGAAATGTACTTTGATTAAAATTTCAGTAGAGTAAAAAAGTGTTAAAAATGAAGGAAGTATTTATATAATAAAACAGCTTTCAAATGCTTTCACTCTACTTCCTAATGTCTTATGGGACTTAATAACTTTCTTATAACCTGAAAAGGAGAACAAAACTGACATAACTGAAAATACTTGTATTTAATCATAATCTTAAATTGAAACAAAGACATAACATCCGTACTTGTTTGGTTTATACCTGAAATGGACTGATTTTAGTAAAAACTAGAAAATTGAAAACCAAAACAATAAGCCTAAGGTAGTGAATAAGGAATTGCAGAGTTGCTAACAAATAACAGCAGTTTTCTGATTTTTTCAGATTCCTACTTGTTGAAAAATAGAGAAAAGAGCTTTCCTCATTATTTATTTTTCTAACTTTTTTTTAAAAACAATGCAAGAAGGCTTCCCACCAGGCCATTTGTTCTCTGCTAGGCAAAAGAAGAATGTGGAAAAAACATTAAAATTGAATCCATAAGGATACAGTTTTTCTCAATTGTGAATGAGGGCTAAATTTCACTGAAGTGGCAAAAACTAGTAGGCCTCAGTGGAAAAGAAAACAAACTCTGTACTATTTCATTAAAAGTAATGAAATTTCACAAGATACCTTGTTTAGTAATTGCTGAAAATTTTATCAACACAGAATAATAAAACCAACAAAAAAAATTTCATTATTTCCTTTATGTTGGCTGCATCCCTTCAAAGGAAAAATAGTTCTTTAATTTTATAGATAAGAAATCAGTAACAATATAAATCCAGGTCCAGTACTTCTAGATACCAAAGCTTGAAGAAAGACCAAGCAAAGGTTTTACTGTGAAAAAAATCTCCACATGTAAATCCTGAGTCTTGCTAAAATCAGAGCCAGGACTGCTTTAAATGTGTTCCACTAATTTCTGAGGAACTAGTATTTAGATTTTTGATTTTATTTTTTTTCTGACCAATTTCTCTGGTTGTTATCTTTTGGATTTATTGTGTCTACTTTCAGAAGGAAGCAGAAGTTTTCTGGCATGAAACAATCTGGCAAATGCACAGACTGTGTGACAAGCATAGCTCATATCCTAAACCTGATTTCTGCCAACAGGAGGTGTCTTATTCTAACATATTTAAGCCTTTTAGCCTCTGTATAAAGAGATCCTTTGTTGTCAGGACATTAAAGCTTTCTGCAAATACCAGTGCTTGAAAAACCATTGAACATCGCATTTCATTAGTTTCTAGGGTCACTTAGATTAACACCACCATTTAAATCAAAAAAGAGTGTGTCTGGATAGTTTCAATAGTCTGTTAATGAAGATAGTGGAAATAAATTTCACTGAACCTACCAAAATTTGCTATGTTTGCATAGAAAATACTGTTGCTATTTCAGCTCAGATTATTCTCCTATTTGAGGATGTTCAAATGTGCATATTTCACCATTTCTTTAAAAAAATAAGTGATTATGACCTTTCAGATTTTTAATTGAAATTCAGAAATTAGGTAAGACATACAGAGTTGATGTCTGGCATTCAATAATTTTAGTTTCTTTTTGAAAAATATTAGTTGTGTCATAAATTAAAGGGTTTTTTTAAATTATTTTTATTGATACTTTAAAAATTTCCTTTTTGTCTCTTTCCTTTAACTTTGTGAAATATACATGTATGTGCAAAAGAATACTGAATAACTTTTTAATTATGTCATGAACTTTATTAAAGCAAAGAGATCAAATGTGAAGGCTAGCTCCATCCAAATAAAAGGTGTTTGTCTTTGAAAAGTATAGATATTTTTATAAATCTATTTAGATGAGCAAGGAAAAAAAGAAATTTATATTTCAATTGCTAAAAACAGACATAAAAGCTAAATTTTAACTATTAATCTGAAAACCAAAGTTTTGCTTTTAAGAACAATGTAAACATTTTGGCATTTTTAGCATTACTGTTCTCAGGTGAAGTCAGGAAATATTTTATCCACCTGAGCAAAAAGAAATCAATAAAATTCAGCCAAAAGTGTGACTGAAATACAGTTTATTCTGGGGAATGAAATTCAGAGCATCACTTAAGATTTTTTATGATTTTAAATGCAGATATTATTTGTATTCATGTCACAGCATGAAATTTATAAGTTCTTAAGCAATAATATAAATTTATTGTGCAAAATTATCTCACTTCTAGTAACAGGCCCATCTTGAATCCCTGAATTACTGAGTTCATAAAAAGCATATATGCCAGTTTTGAGTCCTCACAAGTTTCTCTGTGTTTTCTGTTCTTTTCTCATACCTTGATTGTCCTCTTTCAATACAGAGAATGAAAGCTATTTTCATTCTTTTCCAGTGGTTTGGGCCCTGTGTAAAGCTTTATGGGGTAAGAGTTTGTCATGGATGGAACAAGTTGATAATTCTTAGACTATAACCATAATTTTCATTCAGATTTTTACTCACATAGAGCCTATGCAGGAAATCCTGCTCTGAAATACCATTCTTGTGGCTCAAACTAATTATTTTCAATATATCTTCTTTCTTTCTTTGTTGTGTTTTATTTATATCAAAATTACCAGACTTTTAGAAGCAACATATAAAGTGTTTAGATGACAGCATTCGCAGCATCTTTTGATCAAGGACAGAAAGAAAATCTCATAGCAAATATTTTATATAAAATATTTCATACAATCAATGAAAACAACCGCTCCATGTAATGTGTTCAGAAAATCAAGTTGGTGCAGATTTGGACAGGTTAAGGTTTTCTTTACTGAGTGGTTTGAAAAGTTTGTATTCTATCTGAATATTTGGCAAAATTCAGGTAAAGAAAAATATTTGGATTATTCAAAATCCTTAAAAGCTTCTAAAATAATTTTCCATTCCATTTGTATTTTGAATTAACATCCTGACAGACTTTTTTGGAAATAAATATCTAGGAATATATACTATTGACCACTGTATCTGAAAGAGGCAAGAACTAAAGCCTTCCTTAGAGACTTGGAAAGACATTCATGATCACAGAACCTAGAACTGACAGGAGATTTCCTCCATCCCAGTGTCTGCTGGCCAGAGAGAAGGCCTGGATGCAAGCAGTTCAGGAGATTACTAGAATGTCTTGGCTTCAATCCCTTCAAGCAGGTGACCTGGGGGTTACTTGCTATGCTCAGGCAAGGGGGAGATGGCAGAGAATGTCAAGGTCAAGGGCAGACTTGAAATCAAGTGATTGAGACAAATGGTGCCTGATCAAACTGATTGCTGCCTGGCTTTGTGTACAGCTGGGGAAGTGTTTGACACCATCACTCGAGTCAGGTGTTTGACAGTCTCCCATGGTGTCCTTAGAGAAAAATTAGTAATCTGTGGATTGTATAAGTGGAAGGGGCTGAGCAAAACTGGCTGCATCACTAGACTCAGTGTCCTGTGATCCACAATATGAAGTCTGGATGGTTACTGGGAGGATCTCCAGGGATAAGTATAGGGCCAATATTATTAAATGTCCTTCCTAGGACACAGGGAACTCTGACTTGAAGAGAGTGGCAGGAAGCGGGGTGGAGGGGTGGGGCGTGGATTTACCATGAAGTTGGTGAAATGCTAAAAACCTTTTTCAACAGACACTGTGAAGTCTCCATCACTGCAGATATTCAGGATTTTCCTGCACAAATATTGTCTGGGCTGCAGCTGGCTTTGAGCAAAAGTGTGCATCTTCCTAGACCTCCCGAGACCCTGTCCATTTTACATCATTCAATAATTACATCATTCAATATTCTATAATTCTGTGAATAGATCCTTCTCCTTGAAGTTACTGAAAGAGTAAAAATAGATCAATTTTACAACTCTATAGTTCTGCATCTCTTTCATCAAGCATTCCATTGCTATCTGGAGTTCCAGTGATATTTGCCACAGAAAGAACATCTGAGTCTCATCTAATCTCTTAAACAGTTTTTATAGCTGCTAGCATTATTAAATTCTTTGTTCCATTCATCATTTATTGGATGAATTTATACATGTTGCAGGGCTTTTAGATAAGTTTTTTTTTGCTTAATCATTATTCCCTCTACTTGTTTACACTTACACCAAATGAACTTTGTTTTTACCCTTTTCACTCTTAAATGAAGTTAAGTGTCTTCCAAGAGAACAGTACAGTTTCCTAAATACCAAAAGAGTAGTTTTAATAATTTCATAAATCTGACTTAAAGTAACAACAGCTAAGAAATTCAGGTGTGAAACATCACTGATAACTCATCCTTAAGACTTAGTATGAGGAAACATGAAGGTAATTACTCCAGGTATTAGCATTTATATATATCAAATTTTACAAATTCCCTTCAATGTGAAGGACTCTTCAAACAAAATATTTAAATATTTTTTGCATAAGTTAAATTATGTGAATATTCTTTTTGAAGTTCAGAGAATAGCTTGTTCATGTGAAATCCAGCAGTCAAAGGAAAGAAAACACATTGCATAGTAGAGCACAATGCAAGCAACAGGCATAAATCAAGAAATCATAAATTTTATTACTAGGGTAACTCTCTTTCTTTGGTATTTGGAGAAAATATGAATGGTTTTGTATGTATTTCTTTCACCCAGTACTCCCTTTTCTGTCAAATTCAGAAAGAGCATTCTGAAAGGGATTACCACTTTGATGGTAGTAGTAACCTTCCTCAGCCTGAGGTTACTCTTTCAACACAAAGCATAATTTTTATTTTAGTCAGTTTTTCTTCTTTGCAATTCTTGTCTTAATCACAATCTTTTCCAAAAAAAATAGCATTTTGTTCATAAAAAATAACATTTTGATCATGGGATGTCAAAAAGGTTTTTTTTTTTCTTGAGAAAAGTAAGTTTTTAATTGAAGAATGGTCATGTCAAAGGTATAACCTACCTTTAGCAAAACTGGGTTGAATTTGATACCATTTTACATGCATAATCTGGGCCTTTATTCTGCTTTTCCTTAAAACTGTAGAGGTCGTGTTCAACATTGAGAAAGCTCAGCTGGTTGCAGCGTGGTGCCACCAACACCAANGTCGGGGCTGCAGTGAGTGAGGACCTCCCCTTGCAAGATTGAAAAGCCAGCCCTTTTACCTCCTGAGTCTTCCTCTTTGCAGAAACTGGACGAGGCGAAGGCAAGATGCAGAGTCAGTTCTGGGTTTCAGGTTCCGATTTTATTCCATTCCACGAGATCTCATGGCGACTCCGGGAAACCCAGAACTCACTCCTCTGCTGCTCCGTCCCCCGTCCCTTTTTCTCCCTGGGGATGGGGAAAAGGGGAAGGGGCCAGCCAGCCTACCAATCTAGGGAGAGGGGGTGTGGGAAAAGGCAGATTGATGCCCATGTAACCCTATCACTTGCTGCCCCACTGGAATTCTCCTGGGGCAGTTCAGAAACCCCATGGAGACCATGCGGGGCTTGGGGGAATCCGACACATGTGGAAATTGCGCAACACACCGCAACAGGCCATTAAATGAAGAGTTGGACTCTCTGGACTCATATGGCTCTATTCCAACTCTGACTATTTTTTATTTACTGTGATTAGTATCTCTAGGGCTGCTGAGATTTAATTCTGCAACCTCCTTTTTAATTACTTATAGGACATTAGAGAGCAGAGAGTACTACTCCACTCTAACTATATTTATTGATTAGACTTGGTACAGGACGGTTTTCATGAGTCAGTTCTTTTAGAAGTAGGATAGATAATACTTTATTTTCACTGTTTGAGCACACTGATCTGCTAGAGGTTTGTTTCCTTCCTTCTATGCATAGTTTTCTAAATTTTTCTTTCCATTAAGCATTTTGCCTCTGTTCTCACATTAGCATTATAATTTTAATGAAAAGGTCTTTTTATCAATGTTTCTAATCTTAGATGCTCAACATAAAAATTTTCATTGTCATTGAAAAATCCGGTTTCTACATCTCCAAAAGTCATGCAGCTTAGTTAAAGCCTAAACCTTTAAATCCTTAAAATATCTGCAGTAATACTAATTCAAGTACAATCATAACCAGATTGCCAGAAACAGTAATTATCTTGTTTTCTTATTTTTCCACAAGTGGAAATGAAAAGGTTTACTTGGTAATTTATTCACAGAAAAGAAAAAAAGTGGGAAAAAATCTAAATGTCTCTTGACAAGAAGCTGTGATGAAATATCGCAGGTAAGAGCAGTTACTTACTCAGATATATTGGCTCCCCAGTGAAGACCTAGTAGAGTATAGGCAGAATAACAGCTACAAAGTAATTCTAAAAGGAATAAATACTCTATACAGAAGATGAAAACAAAAGATCCTTTGAGTTTCTCGTCTGACAGACATGATAACCAAAAGCTGGGAAATTATGTTAAAAAAAAAAAGAAACTAAGCAAAACAAACAATTTGCTGGGGTAACATAGTGTGTGGAATAAAGATAGAAGAGTCAAATCTGGATTTTATAGTTTAGTCCCAATTAACAGGATAGGAAGTGTGTGTGCTGTACTACTGTGCTTGTGCTCTCTTTACTTCTTCAGTTTTACTACAGCAGTACATTCGCAAATTCAGACAAAGGTGGGTGGGAGTTTCTCAGACTAAAAGGTGTGATGACCATAAAATATATCATAGTTAGTTTTGGCTTCTCTCAGTCTCTATATTTGTTCATAGTAACTAAAAGGAGCTGGAAAAACCTGTATCTAAACCACAAGGTGCCAGCCCTGGTAGACTTTCACATCTGGCTTGATGGACCCACTCATGATACACTGGCTTGTATTCAGAACCAGAATTGCTCTAAAGTAATTATGAAATCCATGAAAATAACAGCCAAATAGGATAATAACACAATTTCATAGCTCTAATTAATGTTAAACTGCTCTAAGGTCCTGTTCAGTTACTCATATAATGTCTCAGCCCTGGCTTTGGTACATGTTTCAGCCAAACATTAATCAAAAAAATAAATAAAGAAAAAAGTCCTCACTCATGAAATGCATGCACCCATCCATCTTTGGTGAAATGTCAGAAACAGAAGCAGCTTCCAGTGAGTTTATACCTGACAGAGTTCCTGCCATTGATACTGCCTTCTGCATGGCAAATATCAATGAGGAAGGGTTTCTGCTAAATAATATTCTAAAAGTACTCATCTTTCTGAAGCAAGCTGGGACTTCTGCTTTATTTATGGGCTTAATTGCTTGTGTGCATTGTGTGCTGCTAATCTCCCTCTTCCAGAGAGACAGTGAAACAGTCAACTTTAACAACCTCCTTCTTCCAAGACACTATGACAACCTTCCCATCAGCACATAAGGAAGTCTTTTANCAAGCTGGGACTTCTGCTTTATTTATGGGCTTAATTGCTTGTGTGCATTGTGTGCTGCTAATCTCCCTCTTCCAGAGAGACAGTGAAACAGTCAACTTTAACAACCTCCTTCTTCCAAGACACTATGACAACCTTCCCATCAGAACTTGGAAACACTGTGCTCCAAGCAGGATAAGTAGAGAGGTTTATGAGGTGTCTTCTGCATCTCCAAAGCCTTTGGATGTGCACATATTTCTATGTGAATTAAGTATTCTAGCTTCTTGGCAACCCATCTATCTGAACTGCCTGAAAACAAAATTGTCTTCCCTTTCCCTTTCCCCTACTCCAGTTTGGCATGTGCATGTAATGATTATATTCCCAAGAAATTCTTTAACTTGTCTGTAAAACATGATACTTACTGCATTTTAACAGGACACAACAATATTTACATATTAAACTATCAATATGGATTATTACCATTATGTGCAGTAGATAGCATAAAACCACCACCTGGTACTGGGTTTTGAAAACCCCTTGGCTTATTTTCCATGTAAAAACAAAACAAATGTACCTCAGGATCTGCTGTTACACAAAGAAAAGAAATAATTCGCACTTATTTTGCACATTGCTTATGCTCATGCAATTATTGTGCTGGCTAAAAAGGATTGGAAATACAACACTTCTTAAAAGTAAGGGTTCCCAGAGAAGATCCACTCCCTGGGCAAAAATAAAGAAGGATCTCTATCATTTCTCTCAATGTTACTTAGTTACTGCTGCTGCTATTGGTTACAACAAACAGCAGAAAGGCTTAATAACTGTCTGGGAATCTCAGTGCAGTACAGTTTGCACACAGTTTTCCTTCCCAGCTCTCAGTCTTGCTTTTCATGCTTGTTTTTCTTGCGAGAATTCACCATCTTTTCAGAATATTTCACAAAATACTTCATTCTGCAGTTAAATTTGCTCTTTCAGTTACCCTTCTACCTAAAAAGACAAAATTTGATCACATAGTTGGGCTTTTGCAACAGCTATTTCTTTAATTAAATAGGATCCAAATATTCTCATTCCACATTTATAGTAAAATTTTTCTTATAGTTTCAGTTATAATTTCAACTCTTTTAGAAACATTGCCTTAATTTGCTCCTCATTCAACTGTTTATAATATCTAAATTTTAATGAGGTAACAATTTTATAGTGAGCATGAACAACAGGAATAAACTCTATGAATCTCTTTAGCTGAAAATAAACTTGTACATAATTTCTGTTTGCTCAGAATTTTTAGATTACCCAAATTATAAAGTTTTATAGAAAGAGATAGTGATAAAATTCAAATAAAGGAATCTGGACAGGAGCCTTATCAAACTTCTCTGTCAGGTTTTCCTACTTTCTTGGCAAACTTGCCTGCCAGACTGTTGTGTGTGATTTGAAATACTTCTGTGATCTCTGCTGGGGGCAGACCACTAGACAGACTGCCTTGGAGTAAGGATGCTATTCCCTTTTATCAATGCATCAAAGCTTCTGGGTTGTTTTTTTTTCCCAGTGTGGAATGCAACTACATTTCAAAGTTCTTCTCCAAACCACATTATCTTTTTTACTCTGTTGTCTAAATATGGTTGGGCAATTAGGATGGACATTCAACAGATATCCTAAAATTAAGGAAATGGTTAATTTGGGGCTCCATCTCTACAGTTCCTAAAATGTACAGAGAATGTTTCTGGTTACAGATACCAGACATATGAAAAATTCCCTTCTGCTAAAAGAAGCATTAAAACAGCATAAAACCGCTTCACTGCTACCTGAACAACAGTAGCAAATAGTCACATGCATGAAATATTGCTCAGCATACTCTGCTTTAGAAACAAACAAGTGGACATATTTACTTGTAGTTGTTTTAGAAGAGAGATACTCTGTGTTGAGATATTGGAGATCCTTATCCTTTTTTGGGTCTTCTTTGGTTGTCAGAACCTTTATTTCTTTACATATTATTTTTGAATGCAAATCCAAAGCCTGTTCTCCCATCACCATTAGTGTTACATTTATATTGAAACTCTTCAATGCCTCAGAGTCAGGAATGCTGCAGCATTGGGAGTGTCTCACCAAGTAAATGCTCTGGAAGTACAGTTGCTTCTCTCTCATGATTCTTGCTTGGATGATCAGACATGAATTGTAGACTTAATAAATCTTAGATAAAATTAGTGATTGCCTGGGAGATTAATTTCTCTCAGTACAAAGGATATGATGAAGAAGACTCATGTGACTTTTGAGTTTAACGAAGGAATAAATCCATGCTTTTCAAAGTCTTAAATTGACTGGTCTGACAGAGTTGGATTATTTTAACAAATAGTTTGGTAGAACACTTTCACATCTCATTTACAGATCAATCTGTACTGTAAACATATCAACAAATTTGTTTAGTGTACTCTGGTACAAGCAGTATCCTAGCCATTTTAAGCAGCAGAGAGTAAGGTAACAAATACACAATAACTAAGGAGAAGCAGGAGCAATTCTCATGAAACCACTGCCATTAATATTACATGGATGCAAGACAAAAATGCAGGATAGAAATTTTCTTCCATTGTTTTTTACTTGCAATTATTTGGCCTTATTCAGGAAGTTCCTCTTTCAATTAACTTCATCTACAAGGAATCATGTCCCAAGTCTTTTTGTAATACTGATGCTCTCTTACCTCATGTGGAAGAGTGTAACTGAAGCTAGCTTCCATAAGGTGGCAGGATCATGGAAACAGGAAATAAATCATTACTGTGATTTCACAACATTTGGTTAATACCTCCCATCAAAGTTGCACATCAATATTCTTCCCAATGGACCACAACTATGGCCAATAATTCAATTATCTGAAAGGAGAGGATTCTTTTTAGTTTTACTATACACAGTACAATCTCCCTACCAACTCCTTGTCATCTGACACAGTCATTTCTTTTTTTATTTTAACACATTTTTTTCTGAGAAATCTAAGTCAATTCAAACCCAGAGAAATTTCTTGTTAAATATTAATTTTTCAACAAGATGTTCTCTGAGAAAGAACAATCCTTTCAAACTCATTCCACTATTTAGGAGTATGGGCAATTCCTATTGACTTTAAGAGGATTTGAAAAATATGCTTAAGACCTATAGTAAGCAGGTATGGAACAGGCATGTGCATAAGTGCTTTCATATGGGTCTTTAGCAACCTTAGCGTGTAACACTAGAAAAATCACAGAAAAGAAGAAGCAGACATTTTGAATTTGAAGGCATTGAGTGCTGCAAATCTTTAGAATCTCATATGCCAGCATTACTCTTTTCATTAGCACAGATCACAGCTCCAAAATAACTATAAGATTATAAGGGTATATCTTTGGTGTATTCTTTATTGTTCTGCCTATCAAGAAATTATAGCCTTCATTTTACATATTTATCAGCATGATGTCTGATTTCTCCAATCATTATAACCTTAGTCTTCTGAGAAATAAATACGATAATGATATCTGCTGTAAGATGATAGGGCATGGTACGGTTCAGAGTGAACCATTGTATTTAGCATTCCTGACAGCTTTCATGAAGTGAAGTATTATAGATTTAAGAAACTCATTGCAAGCAGACTGTTTTGAAATTTTAGAATTAAATAATTACTTATGCATAAGAAACCACCAAGCTAGTACATGAGGATGTTTTTCTTTTATGAATATTTTGAATTTTGGATTTTGATGATTCATAAAACTTTCATATTTATGTAAAAAGGGGAAAGAAAAAGAATGCAGTGAAAAATGTTTATTCTTGTTTCTAACATTAGCTGTCAGCATTATTCTGAATATAAAAGGATTGCAGAGCTCCAAGTTACTATTAAAATGGTAACATTTTTTAATATGCAAAAATGCAAAAATATTTGTTGTAAGAAATTCAGTTTAATGTAAAAAAAATATTCATTTCTTCTGAATATATTGCAAGCGGTATAATTTTTGAGCATCTTCTTAAAGGAAAAAAAACAGTATTAGTCCACTAAGAGGAATTCTCTGCATATCAGGAATAATACAATCACATTTCTTGATTAGCAGCAGTGTAAAGGGAGAGATGAATCAGATCATTACAAGTTTTCACTTATGCATGACACAGTGAACCAGAGGCATATAAAGGACTCATGAAACCAGGAAACAACTCAAAACTATTTCTATGGAAACAAGCTCTGGCTGCAGGGAAAGCAGTAAATCAATCTCCTTAATGTTGTGTTTGAGACATGTTTGGATGTTTCCAACACTTGGCTGCCAGGTTACCTAACCAGCTAGTGTCTCAGGATTTAGTGCTACTGACAGTTCCTTGCACATCTCACAGACAGTGCAAGTTTTGACTGAGGAAACCAGGCAGGCATGATTTTTTTTCCTTATTTTTAACTGCAGAAATAGTGTCTTTTGATTTTTGCTATGTTACACATTGCACACCTTTTTCTTTCTTAAAAGACCAAAACCTCAAGTAAGAAAACAAATGAAGAAACAAAAACCTCAAAATCCCTCACAACAACAACAAAACTCCACTTGGAGTTAAAAAGAGTTACTATCATCAAAGTAAAACTACACTTCCCTTGTACCCCATGCCCCAGAATGATGCCATCATCAAATTGCTGTTGGTGAGCATAGGCTGCAGAGGGCAATGTCCCTCAGCAAAGCACGACTTCCCAAAGAGCAGTCAAGTTGATTTTTTAAGTACATATTACTTTTTCCTGAGTTGTCAGTTGTTTGTAGTGTGAAGAATCAGGTCTTAATCTCATTAAAGCGGTTAAGGGAACACTGGATAAGTATTCTACATGTTTGGTGAATAACAAACTTCCCAGAACATTTCATACAAAATTAAAAGTTGTTATTTCACAATTTAACCAATAAAACAAAAACCTGAAAGTTTGCTTTGGTTTGAACTGAAGAGCAGGAAATTCAGCATATCCAAAAGACTGCAGAACCAAGAAGGGATTGAAATTCCCTCCTAATTCTTTGTAAAAGGAAAAAAAAGTTAACCAAACTCAGTTTTTCCATTAAAATATCAGACAGCTATATTGGAGAGTAATGTTCAAGGTTTAAGGAATAAGACTACTTTTCCAGTCAGTCTCTCTACAGATGAACAAGGCTGGAAAAGCTCCATGTAATATTGCCAACCACAAGCCTTCAGAAAACATTAAGCCAGTTTCTCCAAATTGCATGAGCAACTTTAAAACCAAAAATCTTCAAATAGGAATAAATAATGTACTTTCCTTATTGGTTATGTTATTTGGGTCTGATACACTCCTCAGAACAAGAAGATTTTTGTTAAGAAATGAAAGCCAAACATGCCCACTGGACTGCAAGACTAGAAAAGAAGAAGAGTTAAATGAAATTAATGAAGTAAAAAACCAGTAAATAGGGATAGAAATGGATAACAAAGTTCAATACTAAAGAAAAGTGAAAGACTGAGATGTGAAAGGTACTGCAGTTTGTATGTTGTGGCACATGGTGTTTTGCCTATATTGCTTTAGGTCACAGAGATGGTAAAAATATCTTAAAAGTCATTCTGGTCTACTAAAAACAACATGTGGAACGCTGAGTGTTGAATTCTAATACACACACATAGTACAGCTCCATGCTATCATTATCTGACTCAAAGACATATGAGCATAGATTGCCTATTTGTTGCAATATAGGACAAGATGCTGTCTGCCTCCATCTGGAGCTCAAAACAGTTTCAGCTAAGTACATGATGCTATGGCTTAACAAGTTGGGGTTCTATAAATGTCTAATATCTGCTGCAAAGTTTTGAATGATTACTCTAAGAAAAGCACATTGAGTGAAAGAAAACAGACAGCAGAGGTTTATCACAATTTTTGAATAATGGCAGAAAGAAAATTGTCAAATGAAGCATAAAATAATGAGAAACATCTTCAAGCTATTTCATGTATAGTCAGGTATTCAGATATTCCAAAACCTCTGCCTAACTATATTCTCAGATACTAATGCAGTATTCATATCCAAAATAACCAGGTTTTTTGGTATTTAGGATAACATAAATACAGTGACTTAAAATTTCCCATCTCTTCCACCTCCTCCTCTTCCCTCAATGCTTCTAACACACACTGAATATTATTTTTTCCATTGAGCTCTCTTCTCAACACTGTTCCCCTCTCTTCTCAGACATAAATGAGGTGCTGGGCAATGTTTTGACGTCAATGTGGTAATTGCCCCAGGGGGGAAACAGGAGTTTAAAACAGAAATAGAGACACAGACAGGCACATTCATATAGACACCTGTGGGTGCCAACAACACTGATAGACCCAAGACTGTTGGGAACCTGTGGCAGACTTCAGATGCCACATTTCTTTCTGAGTCCTGTATGGCATTGTTCTCCCTGTGTCTTGGCAAGGATTGAGCTACAAAATTCAGGACTGGCACGGGACTTGGAGCTGCTCCAAAGTTTGCCAAGATGCATGGGTAAGGCTGAGGTCTGCCTCTAACTACAACTGATTTTTACTTTGGAAGTTGTATCTTGCATATTATACATTTACGCTTTCTTTCATTTATTATAAGACCAAAACTACAGATCTCTGAGTAAATGACAATCTAGTGTTTAATTTCTTCAACATTTCTAATAGAAAATCTCCTGAAAAAGGAGCAGTACTCCCACCAGCCACACAGAGTTTTCTAGTCTGTCAGAGTTAAAGGAAACATAAAGGTATAACATCTAAAAAAGAATCCCCAGAGATAGGAGGCAAAGATCTGGGTTTATTTATCTTCTCCATTTCTGTTTTAATTTACAACAAACATTAATTAAGACAAGAAAAGATGCAAAGTAGCTAGATAAAGAAATAAAAAATGTTTTTTGAGCAGATGCTAGAAAGTTTGTCTTGTTTAGTCTAACAAAATTATGTCCGAGAAGGGACGTACAGAGTGTTTCTGAAAGAATCATCATATTAACTATCAGATAATTAACACAAAACAAATGGGAATGAATTGGCAATGAATATATTTAGATTAGGAATTGGAAGATTTTTTAATCATCATTCAACAGAAGTTCTGGCATGTCCTTCTAATAAAGAGAGGGTTTTGGGATTTTTTTTTAAGGTAGCTGTATAAATTTATTCCAGAATTTAGGAACAAACAAAAGAAGGTGGTTCTTTGGGTAACAAAGAGAAAATAACTCTTCATTAAAGAATGCTAAAGATCAAAAAACTTCTCTTGAAATGAGTTCAATAGAAGACAGTAAATATTTTTAAGAGAAATCCTCAGAAAGTTTCTAAGCTGATAAAAAACATGAAGCTGAAGAAGAAAAAGCACACTGGGGAAACATCATATATATTTACCCTGTTGTTACTTTTCTCTCATGGCCTGAAGGTAATCCACAACATAGATATATCAGTTTCTGAGAGAACTCTGTACCTAGCAGACTTTCTACATAAGTCTGTTTCTAAGTTAATCCCAGTGGAGTTGAAGATCAAACTATATTCAAGTTATTCTCTACTAAGAAAGAAGCAGAGGGAGGACCGGGAGATCTGCTGCAATTTTTTGTCTGCAGCTCCACAGTGTGTTGGTACTTGTGTTCCTAATGTCTTTATCATCAGGCCAGTGTGTTCTGATTGTCTTTGTTCATCTCCAAAGAGATTTTTGCTCCAAAATTAATAATATATTTTTTCTTAAACACTGCCAGGCACTAGATGTTTCTTGAGAGTACATCAGTCTTTAAAAATTAGATGCAGGGTCCACCTTAATCAGGAAGCAGGTAACCTGAAAAGAGGCCTTAAATATTTTGTAGTCTTCCTCTTGCAAAGACTCTGGTTTGGTGAATAAACCAGGGATGTCCCATGCTGGACCCAGATGCTTCTTCCAACAGACCCAACTCTGGACACAGATGAACCCATCAGACAGGCTGGTCTTGCCTCTGCAGAAACCTTCAAAAAAGAGCATAGCATGTCCAGACAGTGATGAGTGAGGAAAAAAAGTATGAAAAATAGCTCTGTGAGCAGCAGGATCAGAGAAGGAGATTCCCCTTTAGCTCTCAGAGGACCCCACGTTGGAGAATATGGTCATGCCCTGAAGAAACTGCAGCCCACAGCGAGCCCACACAGGAGCAGGCTTCTGGCAGGAACTATGGCCCATGGAGAATCTACTGAGGCAGAGGATAAGTGTGAGAAAAAAGGAGAGATAGAGAGAAAAATTATGAATGCAATGCCTATTCTTCAGCCCTCCTCCCTATGCCTGCCTGGATGTTGTGCTGGTAAAGGAAATGGCAGTGAAGGAGTAAACATGAGCCCAGACCAAAAAAAAACAAAAAATGGAGGAAGAGATGCTAATTCAATTTTTCTTTGTTTCTTACTACATGGATCTATTTTAATTGGCAGAAAGTTAGTTTAATTTTCCTTACG
>VWYI01036669.1:564-59585 GCA_013399455.1 Anthoscopus minutus | reverse complement strand
GTTTAATTTTCCTTACGTTTACCCACAACTAATGGGTAAGTAATCTCTTTATTTTGACCCACGAGCTTTTTCATCTTTTATCTAATGACCTATTGAAAAAGGCATGTGAGAGAGCAAGTAGGAAGCTAGCCAAGGTCAAACCACCTCCCTGTTCAGGCTAGTTCTTGTCAAATATATTGAAAAAATTACTTGTAAAAAGTTTGAAATTAAATTTTTGGAAGCAGTGTTGATTATTAAATCATCTTTGAATAAAATGTTTCTCAAAACTTTTAAATCTCTAATTTTTTCTTTTGTTTTAGCTATAGTAAACTTAAAAAGGAGGGGATTAAAAAAAAGGCCCATATTTTTTCATGTAAACCCACCTATTTTTAGGCTACTCCAGTTTTTGCAATTTAATTTATATTGTTAATGTTTCCATTGTGGTTTCCCAGCCTTGTGAGAAGAATTTCTTTTCCATGTAGTATACAAAAAATCAAATTCTTAGAATCAGTCTGGGCATCTCATGATAACTAGAAAACACCATGCCACCACTATAGGTAGAAATTGCTGGAGTAGAGCTTTTGACTTTTAAACCTCATATTGTCAACCAACTGCTCTCCTCACTGACAGAGGCACTAGACATGCACTTCAGGAATTTGTGTATCTGTCAAAAGAAGAAACACAAGAAAAATATTTTAGAGATGCTCCACAGAATCAGAGGTCTGTGAAGCAACAGTCTAAAGTACAGTGGAAGATGAAGGGACAGCAGTGAGCTTCCCTTGCAATTTTCCACTTTGCCCTTGTAATTACTGTTTTGGAAAGCATCATCATAATTTTTCTTCCTTAATATGAGCTAAAGAGAGAAGTCTTTTTATCAGTTGTGGGACCTTGAAATAGCCACAGTTTTTTGTCACAAAAATAGCTGAAGACCTTTAAATACCTGATGCTATTGATTATGAGAGTATAGACTCTATATGATTAACTTTTGGGGATGGGTTGATATATAGGTGTTGTCAACAAATGTTGCCCAAGAATCCTTGCAAAGCCAGTCATCCTCTCTCACAGACTAGCACTTTTCAAATTTTGACAAACCACACTCAGCATTGTCTGGGCCTTTAGATGAAGATGTGGTTTTCTGTCCTTTGGGAAGTCTGACTCTCTTGCTGATTGGAGGTTTCCATCTGCCCTTGTGCTGCAAGTTTGCCATTTTCTTCACTCTCAGCCTGCCTCATACCAAAGAGTAAGCACTGCTTTATCCCAGCTCTCCTTGCCCAGTAACTGGAGATGCAGCAATCTCCCTTTCTTACTGTGAGAGTTTCCTCACAGTTAGGTGTTTTCACTTCAGTGGTGTCCAAGGCAAACTGGCAGCCTTCTCTGCTACCCACAAACATCTTTCTAACTGAATGTAACATTCTGAAAACTGAACAGACAAAGTGGTAATAACCATCCATCAGTCATAACATCACACCTTATTTGTTTAAAAATCCCAAAGAGACACATCTTTCAAGATGGTATTTCTTTTTACACACTCACATAAAGGTCTTCAGTGCTGAGTACAAAAGCATGAGTTGTTGGCACAACGTGTCTAACTACAGAATTAATCCCACAGTTTGCATCTCTGGTTCCTTTTTCTAAATGCAGCTGTCTAGTGGCACTCTTAATTCACATTGTTTGTTAGAGAGAGTTGTGTTTTGTAATATGAGGAGTCCTGTGCGTGCTCTTCTCCCTACTCCACTTCCTTTACCTCTAATTCTAACAGCAGTTTTCTTCTTACTTTGTAAGTCATATTTTTCCACATCCTTGCAGAGTGTATGTCCAAGGGTGAGGGTGTGTGTAGTCTTGTTACACAAGTGTGTGTGGATTATCGTGAAAACAGCTACTATGCATGGCGCAGTAAAATCATAATTATCCTGGTTCTTGTGACTATGGAGGAGTATGAAAAAATGTGCTTTCCAGAATAAAGTCTACCTCTTTATTTGTCTGTATTTGCAGTGATTTTATGGATCATAATTGGTTAATGCAAGTGAAACAGTTATCATCAATTTATGATGAAAGGAAATCACAGTTTAGGAGGATTAGAGGTAGTGTTTCAAATTCCTTGATTGTTTGATTTCTCTTCAAACAGATATTTTTTTCTGTTTCAGAAGACTAGAAATCATATTTCTAATCAGGTAATTAAAAAAAATCACAATTCACTGTTGTTTTGTCTCAACTACCAGAGGAAAAAAAATAATGCTATCCCTTGTTACTTTTAATACATGTTTTCCAAAGGAGTGAAATCCATCACAATGCTGTTATAGAGAAATGAAGGAATGTACTTATTATCATAGAGAGAGGGTTTTGAATGTGCTAGACAATAAACATACACTCACACAAAAGATTATTCTGTCTTTTAAATATTATAACTTTACATCACTATTATTTCAAAGAAGGAAACAAGAGAGATTACTGTACAGATTCAGTATGAGACAATGTTGGTCAGCATGCTGGAAAATCATCTTATCAGCAGCTGTATTGTCAGTAAGCATTTTTAGGCAGACATGACTGAAAAATAAGGTCTTAAGGATACTTTTAAATAGGGCCATTAGATTTATTCCTATTCATCTGATATAAATCTATTAGACCTTACATAAATGCCAGAACAAAGTATTTACTAATCCTATAAGGAAATGAGAGATAAATTATTAAATTCAAAGGTATTCTCATTACCAGAAGGAAACATACTCTAATAGAAAAAGTTCCATATATGTCCTAGAGGTGGTCAAGTGAAGATGTTGCTCCTGTGTGCCATTTGCTAATATTTAAATAGAATATGGATTGATGCTTTGCCCTGGGGAAAAAAAAATAAAAAAAAGCATTAATGTTAAAGAAGCCAAAAAACAAATGTTTTATCTGCTGACATTGTTGCTGAATAACATGTTCAGGATAATGAAGAGTTCTTTCTTGACATTTCAGTCTTTTATTGTGTGTAAAGGAAAATTTATTTTTACTAAATATTTAAAGAACATGTATCGATTTTTAGTACAATAAATATTGGTAAGAGGGATGGTGATTTGATTTATTATTTTTAAATTGGAATTAATGGATTAAGGAGTCATCTAAAAGGATGATACTTACTTCAATGTATTTAGAAATTTCATTAAAAAAAGATTATTTTTGTGTTTTTTCTTTAACTTGTTCTAAAATTTTCCCTTTGATTATCTTCTCAAATGTTTCCTAAACCAATATGTTTGTACTGACCTTAAGAGATATTTGAATAAGTTGTTTCTTTCTCAAGCCTTCCACTTGCAAGTTAGTGACACACTGCTACCTGTAGAATTCAAGCTATTTTCTTTTTCTTACTTAGTAGGATATCAGTAGCACAGCCGAAGCTGGAAGTTTTATACTGTATATATATCTTAGCTCTGTTGGTTAGAGCCTGGTGCCAATAACACCAAAGTTGAAAGTCCAATCCCCATATGGGTCATTCACTTAAGAACTGAATTTGATGATCCCTGTGAGTCTCTTACAACTCAAAATATTCTGTAAAATATGCTATGGACAAATTAATTTTATTACATCAAGGTCCTGTCAATTATTAGTGATATGGTTAAAATATATTGTGTCATTAATGTACTGGATATCTGGGTGTTTTCTTAAGATTTCCTCAGAATATTTCACATGTACATTTTTTTTAACACTCTTGATCTTCCTCAGGGTTCAAACAGTGTGTTATTCTGATTCACAACTTACATATTTTTTATCCTATATAAGTATCTTTTGTTTGAAAGAGGCAGAGCTTTCTATATGCATGCTTGATACACAGTATAATAAGTTTTATTTGCTCCAGAATTATTTGGTTCACTGCAAGTAGATGCTTTAATATGTTTCCTGACAGTTAGAGAGATCAATACTTCCTTCCATGACCTCATGAAAGCATTTTCTATTTTTAAAACTGTTGATGAAAGACCTTCCCATGATGGCCTTTCACACCAGTTGGTCTCAGTCAAAATACTCCCACTATTTTTAAGAGAAGATGACAGATTTCATCCTACTGCACAGCAGATGATTTGTTTAGCTATTTACTTGCAATGAAAAATCATCATCCACTGTTGTGAAATAGACATTAGATTACAGGCTAATAAAACATAGTTATGGGATAATAAACATTCACTTTCTCCCTGTTATGTCTTGGAAACCTTAGGTAAAGTAATTTGGACAATAGATACAAAAATTTTGTCAAGATTAACTTTCAAGCAATCAATGCCAAAAGGTTAGCCACATTGCAAAACCACTCCTAAAATTAAAACAATATAAATGTGTTATATATATTGTATATAAGCAAGAGCTGAAAACTTTTTTATATATGTGTGTAATATAAGGAATAGAGAATATGCAAATAATTCCAGAGACAAACATAGTACTGAGAATCTGTTATGAGAAAATTGCATTTCTTCCTTCTTTTTGATTGGTCCAGAGACCAGGGCAAGAATTACACTGTTTCCAGGAGTTTCATCCATTCTTACTGTCATGAAAATTGTGACAGCAAGAAAGACCACCTGTGTTTTTGCTGACTTACACTTTTTCAGGATAATAAATGTCAGTGTAAAACATCTGGGATCCATATTAAAAGCCTTACAACACTACTTTTGCTTCACACATTCAGAAGTTTACTGCCTTTCCTGAGGCAAACAATAATTTGACCAAGGTTCAGTGATAGATCAAAGTTGGAGCACTCTTTGACATTAATGTCTCTTTACAAAGATCTGCATCTGAGCTGTGTCCATGGATCAAGCCATCTCATGAAAATTATTTCCTTGATGAAAAATAAAGGGATGACTGATGAATGAGACAAATATTCAGAGATGAGGTCTAGATAATGAGATCCACTCCTAAAAAACTACACACTTTAGAAGAAATTGAGAACTTTATTTATGTATTTCCGTCTTTGTAAATAATTTTATTCATCCATATCACAGAATCATTTAAGAGGTTTTTTGGGAATCTTTAGCAAATTTCTTTAATCTGTTTAGATTGTGACCTAAATTTGGGCATGTTTAGACTCTGGTATCTGGGGGCAGAGAGGTGAAATTATTAAACAACTGCAACAGACATATGGACCAATAGGAAAATATTTAACTGTATCTGTGGTGCCACTAATTGTGTTATCCCAGGAAACACTTGTGTCAGTCTCTGACAGCAACTTTCAAACTTTACTGTGCTATGGAGCTTTTGGGTTTTAAGGAAGGCTATCTAAGCCTCAAGTTCGACATTGAGCAACTCATTTCCTAAACTGCTTAATTTTCATTGATTAATTGTTGGATCAAATCACGTAAGCATATTCTAAAATGGTACATTCCCACATGTTGCACATTGCCTACAATTTGAACCAGCTGGTGTATTTTCCCATTAAAATGGCAGCAGATATAAAAATCTGCTTCTCTTCCCATCATTCTAAAGAAAAAAAACTTTAAAAGCTAAAAAGACCATTATGCTCAATCCCAAAGGAAGATGTGTCAGGTCAGTGAAATTATACGGTATCTTTATGTGGTAGAAATGCTGAGCAGCAGAATCAGTAAAATGGGAAGATTTTTATAACTTTTTGAAAATGTACAGAATTCATGTGTCAGACTGCACCTGGCCTTCCATCTGAGAAATTCAAGGTGCAGTCTGGCTTTTAATCTTCCTTTCCTTTTAGATAGAATGTATTGCTCTGAAACAAAACTGTACCCAGCACTGTAAGAATCTGGGTCTATTTCTGAATAGCATGTTTGTCAGGCAACCTTATGCATTCAGAATGGGAAATAGAATTGATGATCTTCAGCCTCAGGAGTGAAGACCACTTCTAACTGCTAAGCCAAAGCAGTAACTTATTAAGTAAGAAAGGCTTTTCAGTGACTGAAACATGTAGCAGTATTCAGAACCCAATCACAGCCTAATGCAAAGAACAGACAGAGAAGAGAGAATGTCTAACTCCAGGTCATTGCATTAAAGTACCAGCTCTCTCTGGTCCTTATCCAAAACATACTGGAATGTAGTAAGCCCTGCTTGTACTCTTTTTGCTGTCATGGTCCTCAGACAATTATTTTTTTGCAGTCAGAAGGCAATGCAGAGATATATTTCAGCAGTACTCAAATGAGCAACTTTCCTGGAAAACAAGCAAAGAAAGTGTTTATGACAAAAGCTAAACTGAGTTGTTCTTTGGTTGGAAAAAAGCAACATACAATTCCTCACTTCTCCAAGGGTCTCTTAGCTGGGAAATGGAAGCAATATGTAAATGATGTCAAATTTTGTTTTGTTTTTTCTTTTTAAAAACAGCATGTGTCCCTATGTGGACCATGCAAAAGGCTCATATGCAACCAAAATAAGGATAAACAAAGGCTGGGCAGACTTCCGGCACTTTGTGTCTTTTACTAGTCACAGGAAGTGCCTTACAGCCAAACATAACTGCGTCCCAAATGAACGTACTCAGTTTTTCATGGAATAGCAGTTCAATATTTTGATTATTTTCTGGGATAAACTTTTTTAGGAAAAAAAGGAAAGCTGAGAAAACCTTTTTTTTTTTTGTTTGGTTTTGGTTTTGTGAGTCTTCTTTGGCCTTCAATCCTTATTCATGCATGTGACTTTTTAATTTTTTTTCTCTGGAAAATTATTTTTCAAAAGCTGCAGACTTCGTGCACTTCAAAGCAGCTGGGAGATTCAGCTGATGCAGGGCACAGCCATCTGCTTAGACAGACTGCACCATGACTCATAGATGGATTCAGGAGACCTAAGTTTAATCCCTAGATTTCTGAAGAAGTTCTGGCAACATATTTCTATATACCTCCGTTTCCACCACTATCAAATGAATAAGTGTTTACTGTATAGGTGCATAATGTAAATAAATTAGAATGTAAAAGCCATTATATTGCCAGGGACCTAAAGTGAAATCTTGTACGGTGAAGTAAACACAGAACTACTTTTTCATACACTGTAATTTCCAATACTAGGTCAAGATGGTGCTGACAAAATTGCTTCTGTGTTCTTGGACATGAAAGTACAATTAAGAACAGAAGCAACAAAAATACACTGAAGTAGAACAAAAAGCTCTGTGTATAAAATCAAGACAAACATTTTTACTTGTATCCAAAGCATCTTTTAAAAATTAACTTAAAGTTGAAAGCTAAGACATGATTTCACTGAAAAATCATGCTAATCACTAGCAATCTGGAACAAAAGTTGGGGAAGAAATTAATTTGTCAGCCAGATGGCCTTTAGTGTGTTTTCCTGAGGCCACCGATGCATATGGCTTGGAGAAATCCATTTTGTCTGCAATCTAGCTTGCTGAAGCAGAACTGTAGTCCAAGAAGCAACAAGGTCATCAAAGGTTATTTGTCACTCTTTCCTAATGAGCTGTTCAGCCTCTTCAGCATTCATATGTGGTGTAAGCACTGATTCAGGCCTCCCAGATCCCAGTTTGATATAAATTATAATCTCACCTGTGCTGAAATGCCTTGACCATCTGTACACCTTTCTCACGGTCATTCCCACTTCCTTGGAATGAACACAACTGGCATAGGCTTATGCATCCCTTCACCAACTCCATCTTCTCAGGGGAGAAATATTGGTACTCCACAACTCATCATTGTATATAGCAGCCATTTCCAACTCTACTTTCAAGCTGAAATCCATCCTTTAAAATACACAAGCATAGCTATTATGAAAGATTCTTTTAAAATCTCAGTGTCTATTCTAAAGCAATCAAGCAAATTGATGACATAAGGATCAAAATTATACTTTTGTATGCACAGATGAGCATATTCCTGAAAACTGGCATGTTTTGTTATGTGTAACTGTACTTCAGATTGGAAAGCTGCCAGTCAAATATAAGAAATGCCAAAATTTAAGATGCCCAAACAACTTCAGTTCTCCTCCTAGTATATTTGCATATTATGAAGTAGTTTACTACATAGTTGTGTACTTCACTGTGGTTTTTTCCATTGGCCCTTTATCTCTCCTCAGAAAAAGCTGAACATTCTTTTTTATCTTCCTCAGTCTATATGTGACTCCAGACATTAATTTCACTGTCCACTCCATATATGAAGGCATATTGAGATTAAACTGAAAGTGATAACTTTTCTATTGGCAAGATAACGCATGTTAAATAGTCTAGTTTTTATAAAGTTATTCAAATTCTATGTAACTCTTTTTTAAAATAGATTCTTTATCAACTTATATACAGAATGTTCAGTACTTCTGCAAATAATAACCCCAGTGTTTCAAGTTGAAATAACTAGCAATGAAGAGCTAGATTCACAAAAAGATTAAGGTGCACTCACATCTATCACTTAAAGCAAAAAGCACAAATCACTGCTCAGTTGTTGCTCAGTTTTGTTGTACTCACATCAAAGCATGTATGAGTCGAATTGTTGAAAGAGCTGTAACCTGATATTCCTCATTGGGCAAGTGTGTAAACTGAGCAAAACATGCAGTGTTGAATTAATGAACATTTCCAGATTTACAACCAGGAACATTTTTTTTAAAAAGAAATAACCTCCTTCTGTGCATGTTTTTTCCTCGATGAAAGAATATTTTCCATTCCACTTAAAACTTACAGTCAGTGCCCAGTCTGTGACAGACTGAACCTGTCAGGGAGAATTAATTCTAAAACTAAGGAAATGGATTTAGTGTCATTTACTTAAGATCAAAGTGATGTGAAGCCTAAGAACATTTGTGAATACTCAGAAAGCAGTAGGAACAGGAGAATGGGTAAGCAGGATGAGATATGATCACAGAAAAATTGATCTATGTGTAGCTTTCTATTTACTGTTCATAAATATTTAAGGTCGTTTTCTGATTAAGCAACACATTAACTTTTGAAATATTTCTTGATCATTCTTCCACTATTATTCTACAACTACACAAATTAACATACATATTGACCTATTTGCCACAGCAACCATTAACCAAACACCAGTGGCATCCTGAGAAAAAATCATTGACCATTTATTGGAGAAAATGCACAGACGTAAACAAAAGCAAATTCTTATTTATATGCAGCACATTCTGTTGAAGATATAAACTTTATGGAACCATAGTTTTATTTAAAAATATTTTTATGAAAAATAAAACTGACAACAAGAATATCTTAGAGGACCATGGGAGTCTGATTCTCCAATATAATCCTTTATACTTGATCAGAGAGTAACTTAGAATTGTTCCTATTCTGTGTGTCATAAAGCCATGCTAGGTTGGTTTAGTTACATCAGCCAAGCCCCAAAGTGTGTCTCTCTTGGGGTAAATAACATACTAAACCTGACAGCTAGCTGCACAAAGATGAGTACCTCAAAGCCCTGAGTCAGGCCTCAATCAACCTCCAGGGGCAGAGCTGGCTGCCCAAAACAGTTCCATGGAAACCAGACTGCTGAACAGAACGTTCTCAAGCAGAGCTTTTAGAATGAACTTCCAAAGTGAATTAGACAATTAGGCATCCACCTCAGGAAGACATCCTCTTCCATTTTCAATTCACTGCCACAAAAATTCACTAAGCCATACACACACATCCTGTAAAATATGCCAACAGCTCCTAAAGATGTTCTTTTTGTATATGGGCATATGGGATGAAATCTTTCTTCTGTTCTTTGAGGGTTCAGCCTATACTTCACCATCCTTTGATACATACTCCAGTGGGTGGCTGTAGAGTATTTCTTGGTATATCTCAATAACTTCTGTCTCCTCTGTTCATTCAATCCAATTGCACATTTAGTTAAGGACTCAGAATGCTAAAGGGAAGAAGAAGAGAATGCCCAGGAGTGGAGGTGTCCACTATCAGCTAGCATCATGCTTTAATAAACTAACCATTGTGCTCACAGCACATTTTCCTAAGCAGATCCCACAATGAAACACTGAAAAAAAATTTCAGGTTTGTAAATCTATAGGTCTGAAATACAAACAAGGTACTTAAAGGGCAGTGGAGTCTGAGTGTGGGCAATTCTTGGAACATCCACAAGGAGACATTTAAGTACCTAGATAAATATCAAGAAGCTTTTATTCCTAAAAAATGGAAGGAGTTGCAAGGTTAGGCAGCAAGAAACTGAACTGTATCTTGGACTTCAGTGCTACTTTAAGTGCCAAGGTATTTTTGTGGGGCCAACTAAGAGCATTGAGCTATGCTGAGTTTACACTTGTCACAGCTGAGAGGAAAAGGTGGCTTCCAAACCAGCTTTATACCTCTCTTATTCTTGGGAGCAGTAATGTGCCAAACCACCCATTGGCACAAATAAATGAAAAAATCAAAAGCTAGAATGGAATTATGGGTAAATTACATGAAAATAAGGCTGATCAGAACTGGCTTTTCTTCTTTCCTCCAGAAAGAAAACACAGTATTCTTTCCTCAAGGCTTTCTGGCTAGGAATCATACAAAAGATAGTCAAGTGTCTATAATAGTTTACTATTAACTGGGCTAGACTGTGCAAAACTTGCTTCTGTGGATGAATACTTATTCACAGTAGTCATTGAGTTTTTTGTTAGGTCGTTTTGTGGTTGGGATTGGAGTTTTCTTCTCCTTTTGAAACTGGTAGCTTGCTTTCCTTGATAAGTTTTTATTAACATGGATAAAGACTGCAATCAAGCCAAATCCATATTTAAGTTACACAAAAATACAGGCTTATAATTTTCTCTTGTTCATGCTTTTATGCTGGGAAAGAGCTTGATCCCATTCCAGCTTCCAAACATAATATAAGGGTTCACCAGAACCAGAAGAACCACTAAGAAACCAGTCTCAAAAATGTCAAGCACAATACAAATGTGTGAAAACATTTTCACTTAAAAGCCATTCCTGCAAATCCAAAATCTCATGCTATCTGCATCTTCCAGTTAAAAATTTGACCCAAAAGCAACACCAAAGCATTCCAGAACAGTTTATCCTGGATTTTAGTTATCTTTGTTGGGAAGTTTGTACTACAAAAAATATTTCTTAAGGTGCCCAGATTTTTAAGGTGTTTGACTCTTATGAAAGGTGGAGAAAATACCATCATAATTTATATCAGAAGTTGCTATTTTTTTCCAGATTAACTCTCAAATTGTGGTGATAAATATATCTTTTTGAATGTAAATCAGCTCTGGCAATTTGAGAACTAAAAGCTCTTAGTTCTGACAGAGAAACAGTATCAGACGATGCTTTCTTCTGCTTTGACTAACAAAAGCTTTGCCTACAGACATTTGTGTCTACTCCAGCAGCATCATCAAATACTGGAGTTACCCAGCAGGCAAATCACTGATTTTTTCGCCTTTACTTACCCAAGTGATCTTGTTGCATCTTCTTTGAAAAATGAAACATTCTGTGGAGAAACATCCCAGCTTTATAGATGAAAAAGGATTTAATTTCTCTAGTCAACTAGTTTTAGTTGACTATATAGTAAATAGTTCCAATGATTTCTATAGTCATCTGCTTATATTTGATGTTCATTTTATTCAAATGTAAACTGTTCCTTTCCATCATACAGAAATACTTTACCACTGCACTCTTATATGTTTCTAGACATTATGGTGACAAAGGACATGAAAGGATAAATTTCTTGCAAAAAATCAAACTGACTAAAAAATCTTTTTTCATCTTCCACATAGCAATTTTTTTTCTACTCTCGCTTTCTGTAACATCACTGACAGAAGATAGCTGACTTGGAACCATAGCAGTTATAACAACTAGATGCTTTTCCTGCCTGGATTTGCAGCTCTGTGTTGGTGTTTTGTTTTGGGGGGGTTTTGGTTCATGGTTCATTGGTTCAGTGGTTTGGAGTTTTTGGGGAATATTTTTATGTTTTTTTAAATATGTCCATCTGGGTGTGTATTATTAACTGGATTGCCTGACAAATAGTTGGATTACCAGAGTTAACTGACAGTTAATCAGGACACTTATATTGGTGCTATATTAATCGTTATCGAGCTATGAAATCTTATAGCAGAGGTTCAACCTCCTTGGTTTTCTTGTCCTGCTCTCTTTCTTTTGCAAGAGGGTTTAAGATCATGATGGCACTCTTGAATTCAACAGTAAAATATTGGAAAATATCCAAATTATACAATAGCTCTACATAAGCAAAACAATGAAATTTTCTGAAGCAAGGAGTGAATTTCTTCAGGAAGAGTGAAGTGCTTTGTTCCTTGCTTGACTAGAACTATCATTTCTGGTCACACCAGTATTTTTAAAATTCTAAGAGCTGGCACACATCAGTAGAAAGGAAAATCAGACAAGGTAAAAACTGTCAAAATTCTGGGATTTGTGTAAAAATTAGAAATAGAAGTTTATTTTTCTACTTCCTTTTAAAGAAGACCAATCACATGGAAGATTATTTTTCTCTCTACTTTTCATAGTCCACTAGACTAATATTTAGAAAATAGTTACTTTATTACCAAACCAAAATTGATTTCTTTTTCAAAGGGTGCATTTTCTTTAGGAAGCTTTGCATCAGAATACTGGATTGACTTAAGTTATGATGTAAATCATTACTGGTTTATTTGCTTTGAATCTAAAATATAGGAAATTTGAGTGCATATATCTTCAAATTCAATGCATTACTCAAAAATTTTCTTGTGTTCTTTAGTGCATTCTAAATGTCAATTCACTTCTTTTTGCTTTGAAATGTGTGTGCTATTTTTGAGAAATACCAGAATTTTATAGTAGCTTGTCAACAGTAATTGCCAAAAATTGGGAGACAATACTAATGTGCCTCCCATTCCTCTTTAGCAACAGAATAAACAAAAATAGCAAGACCAACTGGGTAGATGAAAAATTAGAAAACCTTCTGAAAACAATGGGAGGCAGCAGGATTCCAGAATGCAGCTGGTTTCAGCCAAGAATATCGCTTCCATTTTTTGCAGAAAGGAATCTGGTAGAAACTCAGAGTACAATGAAACAAACTGGGGAATGGTGCAACAGACCTCCCATGTGGATCACAGTGCACAGCCCAAGTGGAAAACAACAACAGTTATCACAACCAGAACAACCACATGAAAGGGAAAATGTTGCATCCACCAAGTGACATCCTGCCCATGATGAATTGGATCACCTGTAAAATAAGCTTTCATCCTTTTTAATTTGAAAAAACAAAAAGAAAAAGGAAAAAAATGGAATTCAAACATATGAGCATTTAATTTTGAAACATTTTTTATGACCAGCAGTTTCTAGATTGTTCTTTTTACTACATATATTTAACAAGTTTTGATCATATTCCCTGCAATAAAGCTCTAGGACCAGCTCTGGCTTCTTATTTCCTGAAGTTTTAATACAGACATCAATGACAGGCTGTTATGGGCCATTCAACACAAGAGTGCTTGACTTTAGTCAAAAAAATTATGTTCTGTCTCTCTATATGAGAAGGCAGAAGAATAAAATACTTGCATCTCACTAGTGAGATCAAGGTTCAAGGCTGTGGATGACCTTCATAAAATGGATTTAACTCAGCCCCTTCATCTGCCATGCCACAGAATATATCACCATGCAGAACCAACAAGACAACTTAAATTGAAACAAGGCATGAACCCAAGAAGAGATGAATAATGAAGTAGTTCTCAACACTTTCTGTTGCTGTTGCTTTCAGGTAGAAGATGAGGTCAGTGTTAGGTCAGTGTTCTTCTGAACTTCATCTGTCACAGCTCTGGATGTATTTAACTGGTATCAGTTTAACAATCTTTATAGGTAGAAATATTCACAATACACAAAAGTAATGATATCCTCTTGAATACATGTTTACAGAATGAAAAACACCCAAACAACTCTGACAGGGCATTTATCAAGTAAATAGTATGTGTTTTATGTATAAATATTTACCTATTATATTGGAAGACTTATTAATTGCTTCTTCAGTCCCTTGTGCATGATAGGCTTTAAAAATAGGAGCTGAAGATATGTTGACCTGAAGGCTACATTCAGAAGGTAAGTCATTTTATGTCTTCCTATAAAATTTTCTAGCAGAAAAAATATTATTAAAATTACAAGTTATACTTTTGAAACAATGATGGAAACATAAAGGAGAGAGAATGAGATGAGACTAGGCTGCTATGCTAGATGTCATCCAGTTTTACCTATGTGAGGAACTCCTAGGTTGGAACAACTTACCTACAAGCACATTCATGCAGGACTTCAGAATACCCCACAGTCTTTTATGTGGTGCAAGATGAGAACTGTTTGGGCACACTACCTGACTCACAAGTAGCAGCTGCTCCCTGGCAAGACCCTTCTAATTCTCCCCTTGAACCATACATATTTACCACATGACATTATCCCATCAGCCAGGACTAAAATATGCTTCATAAATAAATAAAACTTTTTGCCTATAAATTACAGGGCAAGTTAATGAAAATTTGGGTCATGAGTTATTTTGAGCTAAATTTACTCGAACTGTGACTACAGGGTGTAGAGGCCAAATGGAGCACAATGTTATGTAGATGTATCTGGACCATTTAAACTTTTTTTTCTTTTTGTGGGGCAGCAGTGATATTTTGGTGAGTTCCTAGAAGTTCTTTACTTATCTATCCAACTGGGTATTAAAGCATAAATATGTTTTCCACATAGATGGAAATGTTATAGATGTTATAGATGTGTTTGGGAATCCAAGCATGTGCCAGTACAAAGATGTATGGCACAGCACACTGTAAGTTAGAATATTCAGAGTATATCTCTTCAAGGGCAAGAGGCATGGGACATGATGCCCTTTCACATGTCAGTGGGTCAAGGGATACAATACCCTTTACTCTTCATTCTTGTTGATTTTTGATTTTGTGACAGCTTACAACAGAAAACTTCGTTGTTCTCTGCCCTACAGTCTTCAGACAAGTTCTCAGATAACAGGAGTCCCTATAGTTCAGCACTCTGTTGCCAGACAGACGTCACAAAAATCTCCCCATGCAAACTCTGAAGGTCACAGAGGAATGAAGCCAAACTTCACTTTCCTACAAAGCATAAGATTTACAATAGATAGGCAATGTCAAGAGAAGTAGTTTTCCAGAATTCAAGCAGTTTATATAGATATATAGGCTAGGCTGTGCAAAGGAAGTCAAAATGCAAAAAAAGTGCATCCAAACAATTCTTAGGTTTGTGTTCAACTTTCTACAAAGTATTAGGCTCACAGTCCTTGAATTAGACTTTTCCAAATATCTCAGATGAAGATCTCTTCTGTACTTAGCTCTAGAGATGAAGAAAGTAATCTTCTCATTAAGACCAATCACCAACACAGCATTTTGATGAAGGAATGGGACTAAATGAGGCTGTGAATCTTTCCAGAGAATCATCTTTATACTCTTAGTTCATTCTCTTCTGTAAAAGCCTTACATGTCTTTAAAAAGACATGCATTTACAAAGACAGCCATTTGCAAGTTGGAACAACCCTGCAAAGAAGTGGGAAATCTATTTGTGGCAGTGGAAGCAGGATGACTCTGCCTGGGGCTATGTGTGTCACAGTTGTCACAACCTCTGCCTTGTAACAGCAATACTGGAGAGAGATTTTCTCAGTGTGAGCCACTGGCAAGTGTGGCCTCCTTTGCCTCAGTCAAGTCAGCAGAGGAAGTGTTGGCAAGCTTCCACCCCAGAATAGTTCAAATTATGGGACAATGACAATCTGAACACCTGTCCTTCCTGACAGATTTTAGACAAGATGCATCTTGATATTTAGCTGGATGAAGTCAGGACAGTCTGAAGAAGAGATCTTGGTAAGACCGAGCTATATATTGGAAGAGAACCATAGGACAAGAAGGTAACAAAGAACTTTTAGAATAACTGTGTTGTTGTAGGGCTGTTAAGATTGTATCTTTTACTGTGGATTCGCTCACCAGTATCTTAGGGCTATGTTTCATCTGCCAGGACTCTAATGAGTGGCAGTGATTCACAGCAAGGGCTCGGTGCTTCCTGCCTGGTGCCACAGACACAGGCAGAGCTGAGGAGGCTACGCTGCCCTTCCCATTGCCAGAGAGAGGTTCCATGAATGGTCTGAAGCCTCCTCATTTCTCTTTTATTATTCAACTAGTTAAACTGCATGGTTCCCAGTGAAACATAAACCTGGGTGAAGTTTTCAGGGTATTTCATGTCTGGCAAAGTTATAAACAGGCAGTAGCGACCTGTACTGACTATAAAATCTTGGGGTTTACTCCATTTTTTTTCATCAATCTTTTAACTGCATTCTTGCAGTTACACAGAATTCAGGAAGACCTTATACTACCAGGTGGGAAAAGAAATGGCAAGAGAAGAGAAATAAAGGAAAGAAAGAAACAAGGACAGAAGCAAGGAAAACCAGGTTCCAGCCTATGCCAGAGGGTCACATCTGTCAGATCACGAGGGGCTGACCCTGAGCACAGCATGAGCACAGGTACTGAGGAGCATTGGTCTGATAGCTGAGGCCACTTTCTTACACTGGGTGCTGTAAATCTGTCAGCAAAGGCAGATTCACTGCTGTGAGTGGAAATCAGGCCAGAGGAATAGGTTCCCTTTACAGAGGCCCATGGCCAGTGAGGCTACCTAGGTGGTCTGCAGAGCTTCCCAGCATTGCCAGCATATAAGTCAATGGTTTAAAACATTCTGATTTCTTTAAGCTCTCACTTCCAAACCACAGTGCCTAAGAGGGCATTTTTTTTCCCTAGCAACCAATTTATTAAGAAAAAAGAAGCTTATAGTGAGATTGAAGAGTTACATTTATTCTTCTCTCCAAAACACCTGGAGTTACTTACCTCAGAATTTTGTACCTCAAAAGGCAAACCAAGCCAAACTTTTAGGTGAGACTAAACTTGGAAAATTTTATCGCCAAAGAAGATTTTTTCTGAGATTCATCTGCATTTAAAACCAGGAGAGTCTAATGGAAGTCCCAAAACAACATATAATTATAATTTGTGCTATCTCTCAAGGAATAATATGCTTTATTACTAATGAAGCAGAAAATAATGGGGCACCCAGTAGATGGAGAAAACCTTTTGCAGTTATGTGTAATTATATATAATTTTTGACCATGACTTCAGGGTAATTTTGAAACTGAGTGAAATTTTGCTCCAGCTATTCATCTTTGCATGATTTAAAATTTGACTACTTTTTTAGGAAGTCAAAGAACTTACTTTGCTGTGAAGTTTAAATTAAAATATGATATATGCCTTAAAATTACAAAAGTAATTTTCCTAGTGCTCTTTGTATGACTTTTTTAATGCAAAGCAGAAAGATCAGAGCTGCTGCTAATAACTAATGTGTTGCAACATATATCTAGCTGCAACTCATTATCATTGTATGCTTCTGAGAATAAGAGGGCATGAAAAGAATGTCTAATTCTTTCCTGAGATTCCTGAGATTATTTTGAAGGCAATTGAACAATTCTGTTACTCTTTTCTGTGAAACATAATATTGTACCTGAAATCGATTCCAGAAGAAAAGGAAGATTTTCTACTTCATAAATAACAAGATTTCTATTATTTTCTCTTCTGTATTTTACGTATCAGCTATTTCCTTTTTCCTTTTCTGAATGAAGGAGGATGGTGGAGGATGACATAGGCCATTTTATTGCAGAGGTAGAATTGGCAGCTGCCTAGGATGGCAACTTGTTGGCATGCTCTCTATCCTCATGCCAAGAGATGCAGAATTAACCCAAATAACATTAGTGTTATGGAGTGTCCTGGGGAAATTTTATTATGCTTGTATCCCCAATTGTGTGTTCTGTTTATGTTACATATTAAGTTCTGCACCTTTAAGACTGGTTCTGAGAGCAAAGAGGGGAAAGAAGAGCACAGTTTGTGTTCAGAAGCAGCGCTCACTGCCCCGCGTGCTGCTCTGGACTGCGCTGTCTGCAGCACGGGCAGACAGCAGGACAGAGCTCTCCTTTGCTGTTAGTTAGTTTTTAGCTGGATGAGGCAGGGAAGTTCCCCAGATTGTCTTTTTTTCCTTTTTTGTTGGATCTGTTCAAACCTGCTCTGGACTGAAACCCAGACAAACACTGGGAGCTCACGTCTGTGGCCCAGTATCAGTTCCAGCGCTGGGACTGGTAAGAGGCTGAGCGAGCCCAGCTGCACCCCACAACAAGGAATTTTCTGGACTTTCCATCTCTTCAGAACAACAAGAGGTTTTATTGTTTAATATTATTCAATTTCTGTTAAATAAACAGTTTCTTCCACTTCTCTCCAAGAAAATCTTTTCCTGAACCTGTTTGGGAGAGAGTCCACTAGAATTCGCTTTCTAGAGGGACCCCCTTCTCCCAAATTTGCCCCAAACCAGGACAAGGAGATGTCTGGAGGTCAGCAGAGGGAGGTGGCAAGGAGATGTACAGGACAACTAAAACTGTAATGCAGGTAATGAACCTTGTGCATCACCAGCCCAGACATAACCAAAGAGAGCAAAGATTGAAGAAAGCCTCAGATCTTGGATCACTACTTCCTGACCCCTTTGGAGCAGGCAATAAATCCTAGCCAATTTCCTCTTCTTTTTCTCCCTTTCCCTTTCCATCATGATGCCAAGAGATTAAATAGCGGGGACTTTGGAGGAGTAAGAGGCGATGCATACTCAGGGTAGGGTGCAAAAAAGCCAGTGCAAATATGGAAGCTGGGGTAGACCAGAGGGAGGAAAACGGACAGAGATTTTGAGGACAAAGGTGAAGGGATAGGGATGGAGCTGGGAGAGAATTAAAAAAACTACAAAACTCCCTATGGATTCCCTGACATCACAGTCTGATGAAAACCTACTTTCTCCTCCCCTTGTCTCCACTGAGGCATCTCTTCACTTCCCTGACTTTGTAACTTTTACTGAATATTTTCCCTTCTTGTGTTTCAAAAACCACCCAAACAGTAAAATTTTTACTTTTCTTGCATTGTAAGAAGCCTAGAACTTGCTCTGTTTCTTTAGGAACAACCGAAGGCTTCTCTGTATTTTGAACAACTTTTAGTTTTGCCATTTTCAAAATAGGAGCAAATGTCTTTCATACAGTCAATATCCAAGTCTGTGGTGGCAGCAAGGGGTGAGGTTACATAGGAAGGCCGTAGAGCCCTGTGTGTGTATTCCTGGGAAGTTTCCTTGGTCTCTATAGTAGGATCCATTTGAGAAAAGTGGTCTTGTAGTAGGCAGCCCCTCAAGAAATAACATGTTGAAGAAGCTGCAGCCACAGTCTATGAGATCATTCTTTCCTGAGTTTTTGGCTTAAAACCATGTTGCTACTGTCATAGGCAACAGTCTATGCCTAAAGCAAGAGCTTTAATCAGAGCTTACTGTCTCTACATTTGAAGTGGGATGCATCTAACCAAATGTAAGCACTTTTTATGTATTATTTCTTTATAGAGAGATTTAGGGTCTCCTAGCAAATAATTTGTCTAACTCTATAAAGTAGACATCCAACACAGATGACATTAAAAGCTCCCTGAACATGCCCTAAAACATTTTTATTCCAAACAGCCTCTAGGTTGCCTAACTCATACAAAGGCAATTGTCCACCCTATCACACAAAATGTCTGGGTAGACACAGAGAAATGCTTTCACCCTCTATAGATAAAACAGACAGCTTTTGTATCAGTACGAATCCTGTGATAACAAGAGGAAGAGAATTCACCCCCACATGTTTATCTGAAAATAGCTAATTTTTAGCTTTTATGGCTATTCTACCTCATCTTTCATTCCTGAATTTTAATTTTCTTGAGAAAGATTCTGAAGGAGTGAAAGAAAAAAATCATCTCTTAAAAAAAATAAATTAAAAGTTAAAATTTAAAAAAATATTTTTATAGTAACAGCTGAAATTATAATCATGAATATAATCATAAAAATAAATAATATAAATTCTACTAATTTTCTGCATCCAGATTTTTTCTCTACTGAGAACTTTGTGTTAAGTTCAGGTTTATTATAAAGGTAGGACTAGATTACTACTTTGGAAGAGGTAGAAAGCCTTATACTCAGGAGTTTTAGAAAGCAACATCAATTAGGAGAAACTGCAAAATAGTTTCTTCCCCTGTAGTGAAAGCACTTTCCAAAGAACCCACCATTAAAAGTTCTGAAAATATGATCAGAGGCATTGAAATGGGAAATGAGTGTTAAGAAACTTTGAAAATCTGGTCTTTAATTAAGTGTTTTTTAAATGGATAAAAGCATATATGTCTAAAATTTTGATTTAATGATTCAACAGCTCCTGTGCTCATGCAGGTCTGAGGAAAAAAACATTTTCTTTCTCTACTGGGGAGAAGTGAGAGCTAAATCTCACTTAAATTAGTTGCAGTAAATTTGTTACACTATTCTGATTAGAATAATAGTAATTTTTGTCCCTTCAATGATTCACAAAAAGTATAATGATTTTTAACATACAAATTCTCTTCATTATTGACGAGGTTATGTTGAGGTCATACCTATGGAAGCAAGAAATTAGCAATATTTTGCTGCTTGTTTTCTCTAGGCAAAACATCTGCTTTGAGCATTTCTACACACATTTCCTTTTTTTAATCTTCTATATTCAAATTTCCTTTGCCACAGTAGGAGTAACAAATTTAGATCTCTGTTGGATGCTATGTTCCCTATTTTTGGATTGATGATTTTTGTCTAAGGAAAAGAAGCCTGTGTCTAGCTAGTGCAACAACAAATTCCTTTATGCCAGGTGGCATGCATATAGGTATGTGAGCCTCACTAAAGCTTTAGTTTCAGAACATGGCAAAAATCCACTCTCTTTCCCAAAAAGCACATCCTTGTGCTGATTTGAGAGAAAGATTGTTTCTTTCTCCACAGTTACAACAGTCACTGAAAATTCTGCTTCAAAATCTTGTTGTTCAGTGTATGGGAATCCCATTGCCCTTATATAAAATGAAATAGTGAGACCATTCCCTTGCTGAGGAATACCACTTAAAAACTCTCTTTTTTGAGGACTTATCAATATTTCTTTTTTAAAAATCCCTTTTCTTAATGGCTTTTCTCAGCTAAATGCTACTAACTTTGCTGACTTTATTTATTACAACATCAGACCAATCACAAATTCTAGAATCACAGTCAACATCATTCCTCATCTTTTGTTTTCATTCTTTCACACCTGGCTGGGACAATTAAATACTGTATAGAGTGTCAAAGGAACAGCCTAATAATTGCAGAACAATAAGCTCAAGAAGGCTTTGATTGTCTGCCTGTAAAAGCCATTTCCTGCATTCTTATTAGTCACCTATTGTGTGGATCATTTTAATCACTAATTAAGGAAATGTCTAGTTTCTTCATTGTTAGGAACATTAAATAATATGATTTTAATCAAAGGCAGAAGCTTAATTTGAAATTGTTGACCTTCATACACAGATTTTTTGATAGTGGCTGATTTCTGAGGTCTATATGGTGAAGACTTATATAAATTCTAAACAAGCACCAAGTTTGTTATATTTTTTAAAAATTACTTCAAAACTATTTAATTGCTATGTAATAAGCAGAAGAATTCTTAATGGCACATGAATGAAAAAAGAAAAGGTTCAAAGGCACGGGTTAAATGCTTATGCATTGCAAACTCTGCACACTGTTGGTGTATTCGATAACAGAGTTGCAAAACACAAATGGCCTTTCTTCCCCAAAGTCATCACCACAGGTCTTACGTATCAGATACAACGGTTTCCTCATATCTCCTGGCAAAATGAGGCCTCCAGAAATGCCTGCTCCTTGAGCAGAGCCCGTGCATGGTCTTCCCAAAGGGACAGGAAACTTTTGTGAAGCTCCCACACATTCATGGATTTCCAAATTTTGCACTGTGTGAAGATTAGGTGAATTAAAAGAACTTTTCTATCTTTTGTCTCTTAGTGGATTTGCACTTCTGCAGGGGTGTTAAATCTGGCAAAGACAAAACACAGTCTGCAACTAATCACTTCAGCTGATGATTGCAAAAATAGCCAGGTCAGGACAGAGTCACTGATCCATTTAGTGCAGCTTTATCAGAAAGTTTATAAAGTTTACATAAACAGATGTACATAATTCTAAACATACGATTACCAAGGGACCAAAAGATTTATACTTTAAGCAACCATCTTTCACTGCCTCATATATTGTGGGGCTGCTGAACATGGGGTTTAAATGTTTTTTATGGCAGAAAAATGATTAATATTTTAGATTTGGACATCTTCCCAAACTGGAGATACTCTGGCCAACGGCACACTTGTGTTTCAATTTTCAGAAAAGTGGAAAGGTCTTGCTTGGTTATTATAATTTTCTCTCCTTTGAGATGTCAGATTGTTTTATGTCTACTAATGTAATTTTTTTATACTGCAGGTCAGCTATGGTATCCATTGTGTAGCGATGACACACCAATTACTATTTAAGTCTGCAGCACTCCAAGTGTACTTATTTTTTTTTCCTTTTCAGGCAATTTACTTGATTTCTTCTTTTATTAATACTGAGTGAGCCCCCATTGGTGAGCAATTATCTACACCCCTGTCCACTGAATCTTCCCAAGATTTGTATGCTTGAACTGTTCTTGGATCAGCCTATTTAATACAAGTGTAAGAGTTCTTCACATCTAGCCTCTCAAGATGAAAATCTCTATCTTGTTTTTTGAACACATTGCTGTCTTTGGGTGGTACATAAAGATTAACAATTAGAGTCTGTGGTGTCCTGCGTTAAAAAAATTTGCAAATAATAACTAAAACAACCCCTTTAAAATTCTTATTAGTTCAGTACTCACTCTCAACTGCTCAATGCCCTTCTATTTTGCTGCCTACTCTCCTCAAAAACCCACATTTCAAGGCTTAAAAATTATTCATCTATAGCAAATCCCCTTTTACATTTACAATATAACTTTTCTATCAGCTATGAGTCTTGCAGTATAAGAAGCTAAACACTCTAACTTCTACAGGATGGTCATAGTTAACACCTCTAATGCTTGGATTTCTTTTTTTAACAATGGCATTTCCTGTAATGTACATTTGTCTAATATACAAATGTGCATTTGTCTGATGTACAAATATTAATGCAATTAGTATTTGTCATAGGAAATAATTAAAGCGCTGGGAGGCAGTTATAAGAATTTTATAACCAAATTCCTGTTTCAAATGCAATATATCTGCCCACTTGAGAGGTGCACCTGAAAATGTCTGAATGTGTTGATTATTCCTGCAGTCTTGAGACTGTCCTCTTTTGTTTGTGGCATAAAAAGGGTTAACATTCTGGCACAGAGCAATTGCTTGCAGACTAATGGTGGTGGGAAACATCCTATGTCTGATCAGGTAGTACAAAGCGTTAAATGCTTTCTAATTAACTTCTGACTGGATATGTCAACAAATAATTTTAATTGTTTTTAAGCAAAGGTTTTCTTTGTAAGGATAAGATTATGTTATTTCTTGTCTAAACAAAAATAAAATAAAAATTGAACAATCAAAAAGCATTTTGGAGGGTGTAATTTGGTTGCAAAATGAGGCATTCTGAGAAATCTTTTAAAATGTGTTCAATCTGCCAAGCAATAAATAACCTTCACACCTGATTTGTTTTAAATTAATGAAGTCTACTGTAGCTACCAGTTTGGAGTAAAATGAAACTGTTTCCCTACACAGTCAGAGTATCATAGATTTTAACAAATAGAGACACTCAAATCATTTTCACAGCGGTGAATTGAGTGATTTAATGATGCTGAAGAAAGGTAAGATTGATTGAAAAACTCTAGAGTATATGCCATTTTTTTCTCATATGGCAATGTGTAAATTGAAGAAGGAAAGGCAGGCAAATGAAGAAATAAGAGAACATCAATCAGTCCTTTATCAAACCCCTATATTGCTGCTAGATCTTTGTCTAACATGCCATTGTGTTGTCTGTTTGAAACAGAGGAGGACTTCATTCTTGTCAATAAATAGCTACAAAGCCACCAAGCTGGTAAGGGGCAAGTAAGCAGCAAACTCTGACAGGTCTGTTTACTGACATGTATGTTTACTTCAACATAATAAATCGATTATATTATCACAAATTATGCCTTTTTTTGTTCTATGTGGCCTACATCCATATTTTCTTAATTATAGTAGATATTTTAGTGAGGAAACATTTATCCTTTACATTGAGAAAAATATGCTCTGCATTTAAAAAAAAAAAAACAGAACTCAAAATACCACATATAATTACAAGGTGAGTGTATATGCGTAAACATAATTGTCTTACAAATACATATGCTGAAAATATTATGAGTTTTCTTAAATTATGGTAAATTATTTTCTTAAATTATGTAAAACATTATCACAGAACTAAAAGGATAGTTGAAAGTTAGAGCAAAGTGAAATTAGTCCAGTAGTTAATTTTAGGCTAATACCAGCTTAAAACCCATTGCCCTACAAATTATTTCTTAATCACCATGTGGTCCCGATGAAGTATACAAGCTGTATATATCTATTTTGCCTGAAGAACAGTCTCACTGGAAGGAGATCCAAAGTTTATCTGTCTTAGTCTTCTTTCTTTGACAACCAGCAGCAGGTTCTAAGAAAATACATGAGAATGGGGAATGAAAGAAGATAAAAGCATCCAGCTTCCAACAGTCAAAAATGTCTGGATTTCCTAAGCCAGAGGTGACTTCTTGGCTATTGTAATGCATTGGATTGGGATGGATATAATTTTCTTCAGAGCAGCTCATATGGTGCACCAGCAGACTGGTGATCTAAACAGTACTGCTAGCACAGCAATGTTTTAGTTATTGTGCAGCAGGGCATGGACAGCATCAAGCCCTTCTCTGATTCTCACTCTGCCTAACCAGTGAAAAGGCTGGGAGAGAACACAGCGATGACAGCTGACTCACAGTGGCCAAAGCAGCATTCCACACTCTAGAATACCATACTAAGCAGTAAAATTTGGGTAGTAGTTTTCCCAGTATTGCCATAAATTGAAGACTGGCTGGGTAACAGTCTTCAGTGGTGAGTTATTGCTTTTGTAAAATGTGTTGGTGAGTCCCCTCCTTCTGTCTTCACTTACTAACCTATCTTTATCTAAACTTAAGAGTTTTCCCTCTTTGATCCTTCAAATTCTCTCCCATCCCATTGAGGGAGACTGAGGGAGAGACTGGTGGTGGTTAGCTGTTTACTGGGTTAACACAACACAAGCGTTAAGTCTAATACCCAATAATTCATTTTTTATTAATTTGCTCCCATTATTAATGACTCAATTATTCACAACTCATATAATTAAGTAGATTTGTTCCATTTTTAATCTGTACCTACCAAAGGATTCTATTTCCTATGTTGTGAAGGGCAGATTTAAAACAGTGGTTTGTGGAACATAACAGCCGTTTTAAGCATTCATATCCACTTCTGGTAGGCTTAACTTCAGTTTACTTCAAAGCCATCTGAAAGAAAAAAAAAACCAACAAAAAAACAAGAGGAGAAGAAAAAGAGAAAAATAGAATAGAAATATTGACAAGTATAGGAAAAGGATGAATCAGTCACCATTCTGGGAAACTTAAAGATTTAATCATCATTATATAGGCTCCCCATACTCTCATATCCATCTCATGAATCTCATCTTTTGTTTCCCATTATTCAAATTAATGACTGTTTTTCGATCCATATAAGAGTGATTATCCAAACATAGATGTCTTGTTTTCACAAAAAAAAAGTATGACTTCAACAGGCTTTGAAAATTCACAAGCGCCAACCTTCAATAAATTATTTTGATGCTCCTTTCTAATTTTATTATTATAACTACTAAGAGATAATTTACCAGTCAACTGAATAGATGCTGGATTTTAGGAAATGAAATATTGCTAAGCGCATTTGGGTGAACAACACCAGACAACAAGGTTTATTGTGTAATATATATCCCTTTCTTTATTATGTTATATTGGAATTTTTTTACAGGCTATTAGAGGCTTCCCCTATAGAGTCCAATAGATCCAGTGCCAGCCAGCTACAAGACAGAACCACCACTGACCAAGGCAGAGCCCAACAGGTACCATGGCAACACCTCTAGGATAAAACATTTAATAAAGGGCAAAAAAAGCACTGCATTCTGGTAGCCAGGAAAGAGGAGTGAAGATGTATGAGAGGAACAGCCCTTCAGACTCCTAGGTCAGTGAGGAGGGAGGGGCAGGAGGTGCTCCAGGTGCTCTAGCAGAGATTTTGCTGCAGCCCATCATGAGGCAGATGTGCCCATGGAGGATCACAGGGATGCAGAGATGCCCCTGCAGCCCATGGAGGAGCCCATGCTGGAGCAAGTGGAAGCTCAGAGGACCCTGCAAGAGGCTCACACTGGAACAGGCCCCTGACAGGACCTGTGGACCCATGCAGACACAAACCCATGCTGGAACTGTGCTGGCAGGACTTGTGACCCTGCAGGGGATCCAAGCTGGAACAGGCTGTTCCTGAAGGACTGGACTGTGTGGAAGGGGTCCACACTGGAGCAGTTTCTAAAGAACTGCAGCCTGGGAAGAAATAAGGTGGGAGAAGTTTTAGGAGGGACTCCACACTGAAGAAGTGTGTGGAAGTGTGTGCAGTCCTTTTCCTGGGGAGGAAGGAGCAATAGAGCCCACATCAGCCCACATCCACCTGCATTGCTATGATGGAGGAAGAGGAGAAAAAAACAGGAGTGAAGTTGTGCCTGAAAAGAAGGTAGAATTGAGGGGAAGGTGTTTCAAAATTTGAGGTTTTTTCTCTTCACCCTACTCTGATTTTATTATTAGGTAATTTCCCTAATTTTTGCCCATTTTGAGCCTGTTTTACCCATGATGGTAACTGGTGAGTGGTTTCTCCAGGGCTTTATCTTAAGTCTTTCATTAAAATTTCTCTCCCCTGTACAGATTGGGAGGGGAATGAGATAGTCAATTTAATGGGTTCTATTGTGGTTTTAAAAGCAATCCCAAAAGGAGGATTCTTCCAGGAAGATATGTGCTCCAGTTTCCAGCGGGCAGTTCCTCAGACCAAATAGAAGGGCTGGTCTGACTTATGGTTTTAGTAAAGGGACTTCTGAATCTTATTTCCAAGAGGTGAATTATGAATATTATGACCAGGACTAGAGGGCCCTTGCCTCCAGCCGGGCGGAGGAAGAGATTAACTGATTTACTGGACTGTGTGGATTGGATTCAATGGCCTGGCACATCAGACCCAGCTTGCTTTCACTTGAACGGGCATCCTTTACACATAATTGACTGCCCCAGATTGGAAGCACAGCCCTACCATCTGCCATGGACCAATCCAGACTGCACTGGAGCAGGGTGAAGCTCTGAAACACCTGCAATACAGTGATGACATCATCATGGGCAGCAAAGAAGAAGACTTTTTTGAGAAAGGGAAGAAAATAGTCCAAATATTTCTGAAAGCTACTTTTGTCATAAAACAAAACAATGTAAACAGACCACACAGAAGATTCAGATTTTAGGAATAAAATGACAAAATGGATGTGAGAAGATCCCAATGGTTTAACAAAACAATAGCAATTTCTCCACCAACTAGCAAAAAGGAAACTCAAGCTTTCTTAAGATGTGGGGCTTTGGAGAATATATATTCCAAATTATCATTCTGATTGTAAGCCCTCTCCATCAAGTGACTTATCAGAAGAAAAATTTTCAAAAGGGCCCTAAGAAACATCTAGCCTTTGAACAAAATATTTGTGAGACATTTCATGCAGCAGCTCTTGGGCCAATCCGGGAAGTAAAAGATATAAAATAATGTGGGCTATGCTACCTACTGGAAGCCTCTGGAAGAAAGCACCAAGGGTTACTTCCTGATGGGTCCTGTTGTACTGTAGGAAAGCATCAGAGATAGAAAGCAGCTGTATGAGCTATATGCTATGAGCTGTATGTTTATTCAATAAGCTGCAGAAAGGAGAAGATTAATCAGGCCATTTTGCAGAAATGAAGACCATCCAGCTAGCTTTAGACACTGCTGACTAAAACAAATGGTCAAAGCACTATCTCTATATTGGCTGATGGAGGAATGCCCTGTGGGGATCTTTACAGCAGGGGAAACAGAGCAACTGGCTGTGCAGAGGCAAACCCATCCAGGCTCCTGCATTGCTGCAAGATATTGCCGTTTGTAAAAGTGCTTCATGCAGATGCCACTGAAAAACATCAGAACAACCAGTGAGTGGATCAAGCTCCTAACACTGTAGCGGCTCAGGTGGATCTGGACTGGTGAATTATTTATAGGACAGTGAGCCTATGACCCCCATGGCCATCAAGGAAGAGATACACTACAGAGATGGCTCGTTGACCACAGGGTGGAGTTTAGCATGGACACCATTGCACACATTATCCATGAACATGGAGTGGTTCTGCAGTCAAGAAAGCCAAATTGTTAAAGTCTTTCTGGTATGGGGGATGATGGTTGAAACCTTAGTATGTGGAGGCATGCTAGGCTGACTTTATCGCACTCCTACAAACGTGCCAAGAGAGGCATGTGTTTTCAGTGGTGGAAGCAGCCACTATATGGCTGGAAGTACATGCCATGTCCCATGTCACTGCCCAGAACTCTATCCTAGGGCCTTCAAAAACAAGCCTTATGGCAGAACAAATTGAGTCAGAGAGCTGGACTTATTTCTGAAACCTGATAGACACCTGGTCCAAAGAACATGGCAGTGAGTGGCTATATCACAATCCCCATCATGCATCATCCTCCAGGAAAATCAAATCATGAAATGGATTGCTAAAGGGTACACCAAGAGCAATGGATGCTTGGACCTCCAAACATTGGGAAAAGCATTTAGCAAAGGCCACCTGGTTAGTCAGCACTAGGGAATCAAGTTGCCTGTGTCCTATGAGAACTTTTATGTACTGAAGAAAGGGGTAAAGTCCCTATAGTGCACATAAAAATGTGTTGAGGAAGACAGCTCAGGTTATACCTGCCTGTGATATAATCAGTCTGCTGGGCCTCTCAATATTTATACTTCAACCATCGTTCTCCATATCAGAGGTGATAAAAGCACAAGAGGGAACATATACATGTAAATTCAATCTGGAACATCTGTAATTATCTCGAACCCTTTGAAGTAACAGCACCAGGCACTGTATGACAAAAAAGACTACCATGGCACAAAAAAACCTGCATGGTTTGACTCCTACTGGCAACTAAGCAGCACAGTGTCAATGACTCTCACCTTCTAAGATAACTGTATGTATTTTTTTAAGATGTGTGGGCTAAATTCAATCATGTACATCAGTGGTACCTCAGCATAAATAACCTTGCCAGGTAGCCATGCCAGTTGTGTCTGTGGATTTTTATTATTTCATTTGAACAAAAGCCCAGAAAGCACTGGACATTTGCTTCTTCAGGCTCATGACAAAAAAAAAAAGAAATTATTTAAACTTGATAACTAGGATAATAATTTCCACACATATGTTTTGCAAGCACAGAAACTTTATCAATATCAGACTCATTACATTATTTATGTTAAATTTGTCTCTTGTTTAAAAAACATTTCATCAGCCTGCTGTTCTGTGTTGAAAATACAAGTCACTGCTAATTTAGCTGCAAGGTTTAATTCTCCTTTTAAAAAGGAAAAAATTGTTTTAAAAATAGTTTAGTTGTATCACACATACTCATCAGAATCCATCTGTCTCTGTAACATTAATGAAAAATCTTGGGTCAGAATTTAAGAGGTAAGAAAGAGGAGAGATTGGATGAGCATGCAAAAGAAAAACAAGAGCTACTTCTCCTGTAGGTGAACAGAAAAAGGATATGGTTGAGCAAGAAGTGTGAAACTGAAATGAGATAAGGTGCATATAGGAACTGCAGTAGAGAAACAGAGGGGATATTCTTCCATTAGAGAAAAATAGGACAGAGGCAGGCTTGGAAGAAACCTGGCTGAAGGGCTTGCACTCAGTTAAAAACCTTCATCTTCAGTGCCCAGAAGAGAATCAAATCAATTCAGGTCTCACTAGCCCTTGGCTGCCTGCCTATACCTGTGACATCTGCTGCTTTGTGTGCCCACAGAGAGACTGGCAGCACACCATTGTTATTAGTTCCTCTGGTAGCTCCAAAAGTATTTGTGTAGCTGGTGTACAGGCTGGCTTTGTAATAATATTTAATGGATTGGATGTGGACTATTTAAATAAATCTCCATAATCTCCACTATTTTCAGCATGATTATCTTTGAGTAGGGATTACAAACTGGACTCCTCTTGTGTGGAAGTAAACCAAGGGATACATCCTGAGTCTGTTCCTTTCACTAATGGCAGCCAATCCATGGGACCAAAGAAGCAAATCTCCACAAAATGGCTACAGTGAACATCAGTTCTTCAGGGTCTGCTCTGCAAACTGGACCCACACTCATTTCCTAATAAGACACAGCTTTGGATTCCACAACTTCTAATCACCAGTATGATATCCTACCAATATCTGTTTTCTTTTAGAAAGACAGACATCAGTACAAAGACAGCCAGCATCAGAAGAACAAGTGAGAAACATCCACTGAAGCTATAATTAAGATTACACAGGGAAACTTAATTAGCAGATTCACAGTGCATAAACAAATATACATACGTCTTATGTTTTGATGTTTTTTCCTTAAGGATTCAGCTTCCCTTTTCTCTTCTTCCTAGAATCCCTTCGTCCTTCATGGATATTGCTTCCTTTTCCAATTGGTGCTTTACTTTCTTAGTGCAAAAAATGACCTCACCTGACCTTTCCTGCACACTAGTCAGACCTACAGTGAAGCTGATTTGTAGTTTACCTCATCTGGTGTTTATCAATGCAGTACACGTCTGCCTAATGGACAACAGTGGCTTTTTGCACATCAATACTATAGGGAAATGGATGATATTATTAGCACACAAATCAGCAGCATATGGACAATCTGGGCAAAGAGTGAAAAAATTGTATTAGCAGTGTAATTAATATTGCATAACATATATTTCCTGATTTGCAACTATCTTCCTGAGTGCTTATAACTTTGGAAAGACAGATCTAGTAGACAACAGTGATGGTTACATTTTAAAAACTTTTTTTACTGTAAACATGATACTACATCAGTGGAAGGACCAAGAAATAAACTGTGCTGTCTCTGGCAGATTAAAACTTCAAGACCTGTCTCCAAGAACTTAATTTGATGCTGTCATCTAGTCAGAATAATATTATACAGTCAGCTTTAATCCAGATAGTACTTTGCTACCTTGTTTTTAAGTGCTTGAATTTGTCGTACTAGTATTTGTAAGTGCCTTATATGGAATTAAAAATAAAATAAGCTGGTTCCTTTGAATAGATCTCAGTTGCAGCTGCACCTGTGTAGGTCCTCACTTCAGATACTTTGAATATAAAAAGTCAGCCTTGCTGTATGGTGCAGAACAATGTTATATTACCTCTACCTGGCTTAAGGAAAGTTTTTATTTTCTTTTCAAAATCCTTAGGTTTGACAGCAAAGCTTCTGTTGCCAAGGAGGAAAAGTTTAGAATTACATTTAATAGAGTCTTATCTGAGCTTTTAAAGCAATAATGTTGATTTTTATGTGGGGGGAACCCATGGATCCAACGTCAATAATTTTAAGGTGTATTTAACAATTCCAGTATTTCCATCAACAATTGTTTGGATGCAGTTCAAAAGGCACTTAACAATCACTACTTGGAACTAATATGATCTTCTTATAATCCTTTTCCTGGATCAGACATATGGTCTTTGTCCCTTTGCTTTTAAAGTATGAGTGAATGACTTGAATCTAGAAGAATATCTTACTTTGTATAAGTTGCGAATTTCACGAATATCTAATCATTAGAACATGGACTTTGAAAATTTTTTTCATCCTAAGTAAAATCAGGAGTTTCCATTTGCTTAAAAAAACCACTTTCTCTGTTAGTAGAAAAAAACATATTTACAAAGAATAAAACTCATAAAGGATTCAGTGAGAGGGTAATTCCTGTTTTTGCTATGAGGCAGTTATAATAATCACAGCCATCAAACTAAATGCCCTTTTAAAATTCCTTTTCTTCCTGAAGTGTCTACCTATGATATTCCAAACAATTGTGTCTGCCTCTTGGCACCTATTTAAGTTATCCTTAGTAAATGAAAACTGAATTAACAATAATACTTTTAAAATCCCTAAGGCAAAATTGAAACTTTATATACTTATAGAAGTAAACAGTTATTCTCCAAATGGCTGGCAACACCATCTCCAGGCTATATAGTAATGGATGCCAATGAAAATGATTGCACATTTCTTTATTCTCACTAGATAACCTTCAGATATAATGATTTCAGGCTCTCTGATTTTTTGGCTTATTTTGATACATATTGTATGCACTAGCTTCAACACCAAAAATTGTGTCTCAGTCACATACAGAGTAGATTAAAAATACACCTAAGATTCAATTTATTGCACTGGGTTACCGTATTCCATGGTATAAATGCTACATCCACCTGAGGAACTAAAGTGACTGCAAAGGCTGAGTCTGGCCCTTCCCAAAGATGGTAACTGAAGCCCAGAAAAGTCCATTGAATTTTGTGCTGTAACCCTCCCACCTGCACTGGAATATTTTTGAGCAAATTTTGACCATTTGCCTAACTTTACCATTTGCTAAGCCCAGGGATTTTCTCAATGCTTTGATGGCCTTTGATCTCTTTGACTTGGCAAAGTAACTCTGCCTTAAGGATGAACTAGAGAAGTCTTGAACTAACAGCTGTCAATCTGGCAACTGTGTGTAAGTTCCTCTTAGGATCCTGCTTATCTAGGTGACTCTTACTTTTCTTGCTTAGTAACATGGGAAGCAAGTACTCAGACATATAAATGATATATATAATACAGATTAATAAATAATACATATATTGTTTATCACAGTGTGAAATTTATCTAGTTTGCATTATAGATAATGGTGTTTCTTTTTGTCTTTAATATTTGAATACACAGAACTATCTTTGGCAGTACTTGAAGTTTAAATTCTTATTGTCAGAACAAAAAAGAACATAATAAAGTATCAGGAATATTTTTCAAAGTAATACAAATTTTTTCTTACTTCTAATGAAGACTCTAAAGTCAAATTAGTCTACTGAAAACAGAGTGATAGACAGGCATCATTATGATGTTCATAAGACTTAGTGTCTCAATAATCTCTTCTCTCTTCTCTGACTATCAAGCAGAAAGACTTAACAATTTCTACTACTAAAATGTTATCCCATTTCTGTATACAATAATCTACCAGATTATCTACATCTATTTGTATGATAATCTGATCCTTTCCTGTTTAACAATAATTTGCATAACCAGGAAGTACAGTAAATGTACATTCAAGTATTTAAAATGAAAACATTATACAATTAAACAAAACTGATCCTAACAATGTTTCCTTAACCACTCGTTTAATTGCTTTTGATCCTAATGATTCTTATTCAGGACTTTCTGCATCTTTTGTTTATCAGTTTTTCAATTCTAGGACTAGTCCCATCCTACGCCATTTTAAATCAGAATTTCCCATTGCCTGAAATTCAATAGTGTAATTTCTTTGTATGACATTTGTCTGTGAATATTGATCAAATAAGGATATTTGTTTAAAATGACATCTTCTAGGCAATGTACATGGACTATGCTAATAACAGGTAATAAGAACTATATCAGTGATATCCTAGTTCACAAAAAAAATTATATTAGGTGAAAGAAAAAATTATCTGTTTCACAGTCCTCTCGGTGTCAATTGTTTCAGCAGAATTACTTGCCAATAGTAGAGGCATATTCTCAAATACTTACCAATTTAGAATAACAGAATTACAGAATGTTGTGTGTTGGAAAGGACCTTAAGGATCATATAATTCCTACCTCCCTGTCATTGGCAGAGACATCTTCCACTAGACCAAGTTGTTCAGAGCCCCATCCAACCTGGCCTTGAACACCTCTAGGGATGAAGCATCCACAACTTCTCCAGGCAACCTGTTCCTGTGCTGTTCCACCCCCAGAGTAAAGAGTATCTTCCTAATATCAAACATAAATCAACTCTTTTTCAGGTTGAAACCATTACCCCTTTTCCTATCACCCAGAATTCTTGTAGATCCTGTTTAGGTACTGGAAAGCTGCTCTAGGGTCTCCCAGGAACATTTTTTGCTCCAGACTGAACAAGCCCAGCACTTCCCCTGATGCAGAGACAAGAATGTCCTGCAGGACTGTCTCAAGAGTTGTGCACAAGTATGGGTAAATGACATCTGTTGCTCTTCCCTTATCCACTGCAACCCCATCATAGTAGGCCACCAGTTCTGTCAAGCATGATTTGGCCTTGCTGAAGGCATTTTAGCTATCACAAATCACCTCCTAGTTTTCCATGTGCCTTAGCATAGTTTCCAGAAGGATCTGCCCAATGACCTTGCCAGACACAGAAGAGAGATTGACATGCCTGTAGTTCCCTGGGTCTTCCCTTCTTTTTCTTTTTAAGAAAGGAGATTATGTTTCTCATTTTCCAATCAGTGAGAACTTCCTTGTACTGCTGCAACTTCAACTGGCCAATATCCTTTTCATAAGTTTATAAGCTTTCATAAATTTATACTTCCTTAAACCTTTGAAAAGAATGTAAATAGTTGACTCCTGATGGTTCTATGGAAACAATTACACTAGATGTGTGTCAGAGTGGCTTTGTAAATTCTCACATTTATATTCCAGATAATTTATATGAAAAACAACATCAAGTTATATGTCCTATTGGTTTTTAAATCCTCTAATATTCCAGAATTGGTGTTTTTCTATTGTAACTTCCATATCTCATGTTTTTATAATCCTTATAAAGGTTATAAAGGTTTTCTATAATCTTAGATTATAGGAAAGTGGCACAAATCTGTTTATCTTTTTAGACAAGTAAATCTCAAATATTCATATTTATCTCACTTCCTGGCCTGTGGAATGAAGTTTACCTATAATCATTCTTAAGAAAAAAAACTACCAGTGTTAATATTAAGGAAGTTCTATGCTGAAGTGATGAAAAATGTTTTAAATTAAGATGCCTTTATTTTGTTTGGTTTCTTCCTTGTTTGGGCAATAATGAACCTCAACATGACTGGTTGTACAGCTGCTGTCACAAATCTAGAGCAGCAATCCTGATGTTAAACACATGTGGAAATTTCTTTATCCTGAGGTTATGCTGTGATTGAAGTGCTGTATTGATGCCACTAATGTATTCAAGAGGATATTTTCCATTTATTTCAAAGGACTGTAGATTCTAACACAATTTAAAACTCTGAATATACTACATATCATTCCTCCATTGACAGAAAATCTTCATCTTCACAGCTACCACTTTGGAATCTTCTCTAAACTACAGGATTACAATACTGCATCTGATTCACAGCAGAGAGGTAACTTAATCAGAGTTTGACTGAAATGTTTTAACTCCAACCTTCACAAACTCTCATTTCTACAGTGAGAAATTTATTGCAGGAAATAATTTTGGCTTTCATCACTCGTGGGAATGTAAAGATAGTGGAAAGGAAGAAAGTCAAAAATGTATTTTAGGGGCTATTTAGCTATCTCATGATTTGTTTGACATATGCCTACAATACAATAAGGAGTAGAGATAAATATGAGCAAGTTAAAATACAAAGTACCTTCTGGATATACAAAAGAAGCAGAATTCAGTCTTCATATTTCTAGACTTTGTTCAGTATATATATATTTTTTTTTTATTTTGCTGAAGGAATATAATTACTTTTAAGGGCATCCCCAGTCCTTAACTAAGTTAAGGCATTTGATTCTAAGCATTGTAAGAACTATTTTTTTATCTAAATTCAGATTTCAGATGTAAATATCCAGTCCAAGCTAGCCATATACAATGGAAACAATTGCCTGCAGATTATTCCTTAGAGATTCAAGGAAGGTTGCCTATATTTCTGGGAAAAAATCAACTGAACAATGTACAAATGTGCTTCACAATCTCAAGAGAAACAATTTTCTTCTATTTTCTGACCCAGGCCACATTACACAAGACCTTTAATAAGCAGGTTTATGGCAGCAATTCTTTGTTTTAATAAATATTATAGCACAAGAGGAGCTAGTGCTACCAGCAGTCACAGCAAAACCCATACCAGTATGAAGTACATCTTAAAATTATTTTCCAAATATATTTTACAGGAAGCTATAAAAAAATTATAGAATGCTGTGTATTAACCCTGGTAAGCAGCTCAGTCCTACACAGCCCCTTATTCACTTTCCTTGGTGACATAGTGGAGAGAATTGGAATAAAAAGACCATTTTTTTGGGCTAAGACAAAATTAACAGATGAAGCATATGTGTGAGTTCTGGTTTTGCATCAAAGAGGTTTTTTTGTGTGATTTTTTGGGAGGCAGTAGAGGGATACAGGGATGGCTTCTGTAAGAAGTGACTAGAAGCTTCCTCCATGTCCAAGAGGACCAATGTAAGCCCTGTCCTTATAAGGATTCACAAGGTTTTCATTATATTTTTCTCTACTCTGTCCAGTTGAGGAGGGGGAGATATAAAGCAGCTTTAGTAGGCACACTGTGTCCAGGAAGGATTAAGTCTGTTCATGTGAACAGAACAAAACAAGTAATTGCCTCACCCTTTCCCATTAGCTGGTGTTCAGCCATCTCCAGGAAAGCAGGGCTCCATTGTATGTAAGAACAGATGCGTGGGAAGACAAATGACATCATTTTGATCATTTGATCATTTTCTGCCTCTTTCCTCCAGCTTTTATTGCTGGGCACAATGTCGTGCATTATGGAATATTCCTTCTGTAGGCTGGGGTCATCTGTCCTTCACAATTTCTTCTGGCCTCCAACCTACTCACTGCAAGGACATCATGAGATGGGATTGATGTTGTGTAAGCACTATTCATTAGTAACTAAAACACTGTTGTGTTATCAACACCATTCTGGTCACAAATACCAATCATAGAACCACACAAGCTACCATGAAGAACACTAAATCTCTCCTAATCACACACAGAATATAGAGGAATTAAGCCCTCTCCATTGTTAAATGCATTTATTTATATTAAATGAAGATTGAACAATAGCTTTCAAAAATACTAAATAGACTGGCGATGAATTATAAAAATTTAAAGAATTTATTAACTAGGTCAAAAGCTTTCAAAATATTGTAAATAGTAAAAAATCATATTAGAGTTCTTTTTCAGCAATTTTTTTCCCAATTGGAAGTTAAAGAAAGTCAACAAACATGTGTTTTTCTAATGGCATCAGTTATTCATTTGCAATCTTTCATGACATGAAGAAAGAAATTGAATAAAATAGGGAAAAATGTGAGTCATGCCTTATTTGTCTAGATGCCTCTCCTGAAGTTAGAACCATCTGCAACATTTATTTGCTACATTAGACAAATGAATGATTTTTCATTCCCAGGGCTAAACCCATTTTTAATTTAATTCAAGAGCACGTAGAGTTTGTCCTCTGTAATGACTTCTGCAACTATTCTTTTTCTCTGACTTTGCCTCAAGGCCCTATATCTTTAAACTGCGAAATACAAAAAAGGTATCCTTTTACTAATCAAAATATGAACCAAGTTTCCAAAAATGGAGTATGTATTTCATTGAAACATATAGCAAATATGCAACAAAAAATCTTAGCATTCAGCCTAATTCAGCATATGCATTGATGTCAACTATGTCAGGATGTATCTCATTTATCACTACTAAACCTTTACCTGGGAATAGTAGACTCAGGCAAATTTAGTGCAGAAAAATCAGTCAAAGACTTTATATAGAAGAGACTTCACAGTATGACTCAGTAAGCAAGTTAACCACATGCTAAAAGATTCTTTAGAAGAACTATTTCTATATACTTTGTGCTTATATTCTTTTCTTCTAGTATATAGAATAAAAAGTGTGAAAACGTGTACTGTACATGTATATTGTATCATAATATATTTTCCCTATACTTATGTCTTCATATTCCTGTTGTACATTGTACTAGTCATTATTGCATTGTTGCAGATAGAATGCAAGCCTAGGAAGCCTTTATTCTGATCCAGTATGGAATAATTTTTCTATGTTCTTAGATTCTTAACCTCATTTGCCTACAGGAGAAACATCTGCAACCCATGAACTTTTTGAGGAGAGTAGATACAGACAATTTTAAATTGTGGCTCATCTGACCTGTTGCATAACACCTCTGTGTTCAGAAAATGCAGGACTTATAACGTACAAATCCCAGCCAATAAGGATGAAATATCTTTTGCATCTGCGCTCAGTGATTATGTCTGTATCAGACCTTTTTATCCTCACTAGTGTTGTGTGACCAGACAAAACAGGCAGCTGGAATACATTTTTGCGTGATACAATTTTTTCAATAAGCTTCTCTGTTGATTGATTTATTGCAAGTATAGTGGGAAGTGAGGCATTTAGTCTCGGCCACCAAATAAATTGGCAGATCTTGATTAAAATTTTTATGAAAAATGACAAAAATTATGGATGGAATCTAATTTTCTCAGAATTCCCACTTCATTAGCCAGGATTTGGCTGTGTCCAGAAGACCTTTGTTGGGCCCTGTGATTTCAGTGTGGTTTGGCATCATAAATACCAAGGTGGAGCTGAGTTACACTCCTGCAGAATCTCATTGTTGATCTACTCTATATTAATGAGCAGAGCTGGATCTTGAACATACTTAAAATTATAGCTTATATGAACATTCTGCCAAAAAGAAATTCTAAAAATCTTTTCTTTAGAAAGAAGTATTACAACTGCTTTGTACATAATTACCAACCACTACATTTCAAGTATCTTCTTTCTGGCCATGCTTAACTCTGAGTAACTTGCATGTGGAATTTCACAACTTAGTTATTTTTCCATTAAAATCATACTGCAGGAAGAGTCATCAAAGACAAGGCAAAAGAGACCACAGAGTAATGCCAAGACTACAACAATGGCTGGATAATGATCTGAAATTTTCTCCTCTACAAATATAATTATAAAATTTGAATTCAGGAAACTTATGAAAATGAAAAAATACTTTGCTTGACAGGACAGAGAAATTTCTAAACCTCTTACCCAAGTTCTAAGTGTGGGAACTATGTCAAAATATCTATCAAATAAATACTACTAAGGGCAATGGCAATTAAACTCTCAAACATGGAATTCAGAATAAGACAATGATCCAAGTGGTTAGATATGAAATACATAACAATATATACAATATATCTACAACATGATAAGTCTTCTGCACTATAAGTTGCTATTCAAAAGAAGAATCAACTCTTAATCTATGTCTAAATCTGTTGGTAAATTATTTTCTTTGTATCTTTTGAGAGGGAAATAAAGATAGACAGTGGGCAAGATATAAGCTGGCCATCAGCACACCAGCAATAACTTTCATAGTATGCAGTAACACTTTTTTATCTCTATTATCTGCCAAAATCTGCTGTTTGGAGGTTATCTTTCCCCATCTCAATAATCTACCGCTGCCAAAGGAAATAAAATCCACTGAGGGGTGTGGACACAGTGCTCCAGAAAAGTTCTGATTACAGAGGGACAATTATTTCCTGCAACCTACAGGCTGCATTCTTGCTCATAACGTCCAGAGAGCCATTGCCCTTTTTTGCATTCTTTTCCTGCAAAACTACTTTCTGATGACTTGGACTGCAGCCTTTACTGGTGCATGGGATTTTTATTTCCAAAGGCAGGATTGAGGACTTCATGGAACTTCAGTCAGGCCACTCCTCCAGTCTGCTGAGGTCTCTCCAAATAGAAGTCCTGCCCTCCATTTAACTGACTGCTCTATTAATTTTGTATCATTTTCAAATTACCTGTGAGTGCTTTCTAGCCCATCTATCAACTTACAAACAAATGTAAATTGGTACTGTCTACACTTGACTCTTCACTGACTAAAGACAGACTACCAGCAATGCCTTGGATTGCTGCCACAAGCCACTGAGCCTGGTGGTAGAGTCAAGTATCCACCTACCTTTTAATCCACTGTATGGGATTTGTGTGCCCAAGTTTTGACAGCAGGGGAACAGGGACTGGCTACGGGAGCTTCTGTGAGAAGCTGCTAGAAGTTTGCCTTATATATTCCTTGGTCAATGCCAGGCAGCTCTACCACTGGCCAAGGTCAAACCCATCAACCAGAGAGGTAAAGCCTCTGTAATTATATGTTAAAGATAGTGATAGTTGCTGCGTAGGATCAAATTGCAGACAAGAGGAGTGAGAATATGTGAGAGAAACAGCCCTGCAGACGGCAAGGTCAGTGAGTAAGGAGGGGCAGAAGGTGCTCCAGGTGCCAGAGTTTCCTCTGCAGCCCTTGGTACAGACCATGGTGAGGCAGCTGTGTCCCCAAGCCCATGGAGGTCCATGGTGGAGCAGAGATTCACCTGCAGCCCCTGAAGGGCCCCATGCTGGAGCAAGTGGATGCCCAAAGGTTGTGACCCCATGGGAAGCCTGCATGGACCAGGCTCTTGGCAGGACCTGTGGAAAGGGCAGCCCATGCTGTGGCAGGTTTGCTATAGGACTTGTCTCCCCATGAGCAGCCCACTCAGAGATCTGATGAATCAACACAAAATGCATTCCCTTTTCCCCTGTGCCACTTGAGGGGAGGAGGCAGGAAATATCAGTAGTGAAGCTGAAGAAGGGAGGGGTGAAGGAAAGATCTTTTAAGTTTTAGGTTTGTTTCTAATTATCCTGCTCTTGTTTAATTGACTGTAAATGAAATTATCTTTTCTTCCTAGGTTGAGTCTGTTTGGCCCATCATGGTAACTGGTGAGTGATCTCTTCCTGCCTTTATCTTGATTCACAAGCCCTTTGCTTTCTTTTCTTTCTCTTTTCCAGCTTAGGAGGGAGTGATAGAGCATCTTTGGTGGTACCCTGGAATGCAGCCAACATCTACCCACCACTTCCACTGATACAAATCATGATAAATGTTGCTTCAAAGGTAGCATTTCAGTAGAACAAATATCCCAGAGTAGTCTGGCTGAAATTCAGTTTAGCTGGGAAGGAGCTGTGAATAAATAGAGACTTAGGATTTTCTCTCTTAGCCAGAGATTTTATTTACACTGATAAACAGAGATTTTATTTTCCCTGTTTTACAAGGATTCTAGACAACCAGATTAGGTTACAAATCCTTAAAATAAGGAAAAACTTAAGTGAGGTGAATCTATTCACACTTAAGTAGCTTCCACTATAGAGACTGACCTAACAATTCTTCAGAAACAGATCCAAGCATCTGCAAAGAAGGACCTACAAACCACCAACTGGAGAGGATTTAAACTACAGTCAGAATGCTCAATAAGTGTGGAAAAGTTCTCACGTAAGAAAACATCAAGAAACCCTAAGTGGTTTTGCCTCTGCAGTTCTGCCTAAATCTGTGCTGGAGATGGCAAGTAATGAGCCTGAGCTGCAGGAAGAAAGGTAAGCATCAGGTGTTAGGAAAAGACAAGCAAAGGAAGCACTTGAGCACACTGCCCAACATAGCTATGGAATATTTCAGTCCCTTAAGAACAGACTAGAGAAAATCATAATATGCCTTGGGGTGCCTTCAGTCTCAGGATATCTCCCAGTCTTATTTTCTATATTTGCCAGTGCTGTGGTTGTTGCATTAGCAGTTGCTTCTAGATAAACATACCTCTTTTTTGTGGCTAGCTGGAGGGAAACCTTTTTCCCCTCTAATAAATCATTAAGCAGATGTGTACCAAGCTATTTGATCAATCGGGACGAAAACATAAAATCTGGCCCTCAAGAACTCTTGCCTTGACAGCAGGCAGCATCACAAAATTACCATTTTTCCTTCTGAATGTTGGAAGAAAATAAACAATGCATTAATTCTTTTATAACTAGTTTGCAGCAAGAATAATTGGGTTTTTTCTACATATATTTTCAAGCATGGGATTATTTAACCAATATTTACCATTCACTTTAGAATATTTATGCAGAAATATTAGCAGTAGACAAATCAAATAATCTTTAGGTCTACATTAGTTTCAATTAAATCAAGTAAAATTAATTGCTTAATTAATGTTTCATTTCTCAATGAATGAAAAGAATCTAAGCTGGTCTTACTGGGAATGTGTATGTAACAGATATGTTACATACACATTCCCAGATGAGTAAGGCACTCATTATGAACTAATACTTATGGCTAGTAGTCCACACCACCTATTCTTATGGGATATGTTTTGGGTACATATATCACACTATCTGAGAAATAGTAAAGAAATCCTGGGTGCTCAATGCACTGAACAAGATTATGTGTCTTGCCACATTTGAAAGTAAATTTTCTTAATTCCTGTAATATATAATGTAAATTTGCATTTTATTGTATTGGTTTAGTTCTTCTCAGTGTGAACTTGAGTTCTTCAAGGAAATATTTCATACCTTTAGAGCCACTGTCACTAGGTGACCTTTAACCTAAAGGGTTGTGTNGTTTTCTGCTGATGGGCCATTGAGTCCACTGATAAGCTTACATCATCCCATTGGAAAATGCTCCATCCAAGGGGAGAAGCTGATGGGCCATTGAGTCCACTGATAAGCTTATCATCTCATTGGAAAATGCTCCATCCAGGGGGGAGGAGCCAAGCCCCTCTACCTGGATAAAAACCAGAGAATTGGGGCACCAAGGTGCCTTCCTTCACCGGACTCTCAGAGGAAGACCAGGCTCATCGAGCACCACTGAACTACTGCCAACACCCTGACCAACAGGCTATCAGGTTGTATTCTGACTTTGTCAGTAGCTTTCTTTCTTTTCTTCCTATTTCCTAATAAATTGTATTTCTGACTTGGAGTCTCTCACTGGTTTTGTTCTCAAACCAGTACACCACCAACAAGACTGAAAATACAGACCAGATAGCAAATGAAAAGACTTTTTAGCTAACAAATAAACAGCCCTGTCATGAACATCAGAACTTACTGGTCATCAAGTCACATATCCTGTGTTACCTAGAATTGTCAAGGAAAAGATCAATGCCTCAGCAGATGCATGGATTATCTGTGCAAATATGGTGACTCCTGCTGCCAGCCACCAAGACAGGTTGCTTCAAATTAATGAAGACGTTCACCTGGAAAAATTCAGCAGAGGATCTATCATAATAGAAATCATCAGGCACACCCCTGTCACAATAGGGAAGACAAATATATACACATGCTCAGATCATTTTTCCAGATTGTCAGGAGGCCAAACCCAAAATCAATTATTACTATGGAGGCAAAATGGTTAATAATTGTTGTGCAAAAGCTGCTAGACTGCATAAATGAAGGAAATCAGCTCCTTCAGAAAAGTATGACATTTCTCTAGATTTAGAGTACCAAGAAGGGCTCCATGAGTGGCGTTTTCTGGATCCAAACATTATTTTTATATGCTGTAAGATTGGAACCTCGATGACAAGATTATGAGATTTATCAGTTGCTGAACAAACAACTGCCACATTCTTCCAATCAGAATGCAAAACCACCCAGTGGGAGCCTCAGTCTTATGCAGAGCAAGGCAAGCTGCGAGACATTTTCATCTTATCCAGGATGCTGCAGAAAATTGCATCCAAAATCACAGAATTCTCATGATAGTTTTACAGCTAATATCCCCCAAGTACTCACGACTCCTAGACAATAAAAGTAGAAATATGATGAAATTATGAGACTAAGGGATATATGAATGTCCATTAGTATGGAAAATAAAAGCATGAGCTTTCTACATAGTATTATATTCTTTGTACTTTCTTAGCATCTAGCCTTTTACTAAGCTTTCCTTCTGTAAAGGTGACTTGCATTTACTCCAGATAAATTTTATTGGTACTGGAAATTTTAAAACTAAAAGAGCTGTATAAGCAGAAAGCTTAAAGTGGGGAGTTCATATATAGTTTGAAGATTGGAAGGTAAGGAAAGATGAAAGTGAGGCCCCTTCACTCTGGCAGCTGAATTCCAACAGCAGTTGGAAGGGGAGAGATAAGATTAAAACCTCAACCATTCATGAAATGTTCCATTTAGCTGAAATAGTCCTTATCTTTTGGCTTTATAAGATACACTTCTCTAACACAAACTGTAATTATAGGAAGTATTTCAGGAAATTGTTACAGTACAAAGGAACATTTTGCAATAATAGGCAGGGTAAATACTGTAGACATTAGAAGGTTTAACTCTTTTGAGGGGTCCATACTTTGCCCTGGTCATTGGCTGATGTCCAAGGGGAACAAACTTTTTTTTTTAAAGATTATTGAATATTTTTGATAACACTTTGCCAATATTCATTTTGTTAATCTTTCCTTTCTTCACACCAGAATTACTTCTTCAGACATGTCTCATTTTCCATTTTCTAAGCTAGTATATCTTCTACTCCTCCTACAGGCATTTATCTTACATTGCTTGAAGCTAATGGTGAGAGGTACCAAAGAATAAATTGCAGTAAGTCAGTGTTAATTTTTCTAGTTTATATTGCTTAATGAATCTATGGAAAGTAAAATATTTTTCATTTTACTTATCTTAATCAAAAATCAATAGGCGTTTTTTCAGAAATAGACTAGCAAAATTTGTTCTTATCAATACATGCCAGCTAGATAATTCAGTACTAGTGAATATTTTGCGTGTTAATATAATATATCTTGTAGGTTAATAATTAATTATTGTCATTTAATTTCTCATGACCTATAGAACTATGATTAACAAATATGTAGTTAGCACTTGATAGGCTAATAACAACAACAGTAATAACAATAAAAATACTAACAATAATAAAGCCTGTAGGACGCATGCCCTGTTTCTCCCACATGTAAGTGCCTCACTAAAGTGAGTGCAGCATTTTCTCCTGTGGCACAGTGTAGTGGTTTTAGAATTGCCAATTTGAAATTTCCCGGCCAAAGCACCAAAGAATGTTGTGGGTTTAGAACTAGCTAAACTCACTGGTATACTTACTCATTTTTTTGTTGTGAGATATGATTTTAGGAGAAAACAGGCTCAAACTTAGACTATAAAGAAAGTTTTATTAACAAAACTAAAAGAATGGAAAAAAAGGAAAAATCAAAATGAAACTTCCAGAGCACTTCCCTCCCCTGCCCACTTCTTTTCTTTCCCACCTGACAACATAAAACAAAACCTGGGATTTTCAAATCAGTTTTCACTTCTACAATGATCTTTCCTCAATTCTCATAGGGTGAGGAGTTTTCTTTCTCATCACCATGGAGAAATCTCCACAAGAACACAGTCTTCTTGTGGCTTTACATCTTCACAAAACAGCAGCTGCCCGGTTTAGAAAAACTCTGCTGCTGTGAAATTCCTCCCATTTTCGCAATTGAGTCAATGAGTCATTGTCAACTTATGGAGTGTCATTTTTTAAGGATGAGCTGTTCAAAGGAAAGACTCTCTCCACCAATTTTCACAATCATCTTCATCTCCAAAAACAAAAGTCTTTTCTTTGCTCCCTGAGACACAGAGTCTTCTTCACTCTCATCTCTGTCTCTCTGCTCAAACTCCTCAGAGCGTCACTGCTTCTTCAACATCTGCTGCATCTGGTCAAGTTCACATTTGAACACTTCACCAGCCCCCATACTTGTTTTCTCTCATGAATTAAAGGAAATGCTGTAGTTATTATAGTCCTTCTCCATGGTATTGCCAAAAGAACTTTCAGTCCCAATACTAGGATGTCCCCTCATTCCGCTTCTCCTCATTCTGGTACTTAAAGTCTTTCTCAACTGACCCTGTTTTGTTCATGTTGTCACTGTCGGGTTTTCTCTCACCCAAGGGAAGAATCATGGTCTGCAGGTCTCATCTGTGCACTGGCAGGGTTAACATTTCACCCAGGCCAGGCAGTGGCTGAAGCAGTCACGGTGATGGATCGGATTGCAGCCGAGCTGGGCTCTCTCTCTCTCCCTGCTCGGCGCCTGCTGTGGGGGGCCGTGGTGGGAAGTTGGAAGAGAGGAGGAGAGGGCTTGTCCTAGCCCAGAGCCCAGGGAAATCCCGGCTCAGCACGGCCAGGGGCAGGGGTGACCGCAGGCAGGGCCTGGTCCCCGCTCCGGCTGGAGGGGCCCTCCTGGCCTCCCATCCCACCCTGGAGCTGCGGGGGCCCGGCCTGGCCCAGCCCAGGCTGGCCACACGAGCCGTGCTGCAACGAGGCCGGGCCTCTCCCCCCACAGCTTTGATTCCATCAGAAGCCAGAAGCCGAAATGGGCAGTTTGGAGCTTCCCGGGCTTTAAAATGAGTGTTCACGGGGGCGGATCCAGCTTCTCAATAGTTCACAAAGCTGTCAGTTCTCAAAACTGGACAGCTATTGGCCCTTTCTGAAGCTCCCAAGGGCCTCTCTCAGGAAAACTATTTCTGTAGATGCTTTCCTTCCTTCCTCCTTAATATTTACTAATATCAAACTAACACACCCAGGCATTGCATTTAACCACTGGCTCATGGCATTGTAGCAATACAGATGACAGAAAACAAGGAGATGCTCAGTACAAAGCTGGGATTAGTCCTCCTTTCCAAGTGGTAGTAGAGAACATTCTCACATGTACAACTGTCCATATTGCCCAGTTCATCTGTTTCAATTGTGCCATGAGGAACACTCAAAACAATGTGTCATGGGAATTAACAATTGAGTCATAGCAATTGTTCTTGGATTATATGTATGAGATTAAAATAATTTTGTAAAAGTTCTCCTTTCACAATGATGCAATGTAGATGCAGATGAATCAGAAGGCCTTTATCCCAAACTTCAAAAAAATAGATAGATAGATAGATATACAGATAGATAGATAGATAGATAGATAGATAGATAGATAGATAGATAGTTCTTATGAAGAAATTTGTAATTACTACTAGAATTCCAAACATTAGTACTAGCTGTTAATTTGTTTTTATTGTTAACGAAGGATTTCTAGCTATTCACATTTTCCATTACATGCAGAAATAGAGCTTTCTTATTAAAAATTTCTTATCAAATTTGATTACAATGTGTTTGGGTTTTATTTGCATGCTGATTGTATATGGGTCAGGAGGAAGTAGATTTCAAGCAGCTTCAGGGGTCTTCATGCAAAGTCATAATACATATTAGGATGGAAAATCAAAACCCTCCCTGTTTTCTTGACTTCTCTATATCCTAAAAATCGCATAAACTGTACAAAGCTGAACCAGAACAACTGTCCAAGTTATTAAGAAATTTTGTTAATTAAGTATTACTTTTCTAACCTTCTCTGGATTTCTTTGCTGACTGATCATTTTCATTATGCACATTCTGCTCACTCCAGCTGCTTTACATGGCAGCTTTCACAGACTTATTTAGCATTGCTGAGGTTTCCTTACCTTGTGCTGACAAGGATTTTAGAGGCCTGTGGCTGGAGGCTGGTGTTCAACATTTACCACAAACTTGTACAAAGATCTGATCAGCAATACAGTTAAAGTTCCTTAGAATTTCCTCACTCTAAAAATTAAATTACCTCTTCAGGACGACTGTGGATAATGTGAATATCTTTGTTCTTAGTGAATAAAAAGTTATTTTGACTGTATTTTTTAAAAAATTTGGATTTTTTTGTTTGCAAAAGAAAATTTAAAAAAAATAAATCTTACTTTTATTCTTTTAAAAATTACTGTCTGCAGTATAACTTCATGGCAGTGTAAAGATGTTCAAGTTCAAATAATTAATTTTTAAAGCATTTTAAACCAATTAGTTCCCCATGTTCTTTCTAATAGAAAAGGTTCTTTTATTCTCCAGCACTTAGTAGTTCACTGAAATTACCAAGGTTGTTAGAAAAAAAATTCTTTCTCAGCAGCAGCAGTAAAAATGACTAAAAACTGACATATGTTCAAGTCCCAACTTTATATTCCACATAGCTGAGTACACACATATCAACAGCTTTTGCTGGAACTACTGTGAAACTTCCATATCCAAACTGAGTCCATGCATTGGGTTCAGTTACCCACTGCAAGCCACTGTTATGCAGATAGCTTCTTACCAAAATGGAGACCAAGAATTTGTTTTAAACTAACTCGGCCAGGAGCTAAAACCGTGCTCAATCCTTAATCCAAGCAGCTAGGAAGCAAAGAACATGCCCAATGGAGCCACTAAAAGCAGAAAGGATATTTATATAACAATATAGCTGGATGGTGTTTCTTGTATATAATGTGTACAAAGAAAGAGGTTTATGATTCGTTTTTGCAGTGACTTGTATACTTTAAGAAGCCACTGCCATAAAAGTGTGTGAGTAACCTACCAACCCTCTTGTACTGCAAGACAAAGCCAAGTACATTCAGCAAATTTGAAAAGAGTACAATGTAAATTTCCTTTTCTTAAAGTGAAGGAATATGCAGAGTGGAAATGCAATCACAATACAGTCTGCTTTAATCTACTCTTACAACCCTTTTTGACTTTTCCTGTGCATGAAAGAGAGAGAGAGACAATTAATCTGATGTTCTTGGTAGGGAAGCAAAAGCTAAAATATGTCTGTCAATAAGGGATTTGTCAATGAGCTCTTTAACTATGTTGTGTCTGAAAGGACTTGTCTGTGGTGCCATGGACAAGCCAGAGGTTAATCTTAAAGTAGCTCAGAAATGCCTATAAGAAAGTTATGTCCTGAGACCTTTATCAGGGACACGAGAAGATGGTGAAAACACTAGAATGTGACCATTTTAACTTAGTGCTTTCATGAATTTGTCATAAAAAGTGAAATTATTATGTGATTTTCATGTTGTCACATATAGTTCACCACAGGCAGATATCCAAACTTCAAAAAAACATTCAGGATTCTCCTTCAGAGGAGTAAAACTCTCTTAGAAGGAAACTGATCCCACATATCTTCATTTTCTGCCAGTATCTAAGAGTGATTTAATTTTAGTCCTTAGCATCATCTTCCAGAGACAATTCCTTTAAGACTGACTTTGTAATGATTATTAGCATAATCTACCCCTGGCTAAGTGCTCTTCTTCAGACCTGCTTCTCCTTGTACTAAAGATTTCCATGGGGAGAATAAGTTATGACTTTCAACCCAATTATGAGTCTTTTTATCTCAGTCACCTCATATACAAAATTTTTACTTACCTGGAAACTCTGGTTCCATTGTCATTTCTTGCCACACAACATGGCCAAAGTGTAGCTGTTGCACTTATCCTGATCAGAAGCACGTGGCTCAGTAGGACACAGCAGGAATAGGAAAATAGAGAATGTTGTTGCTGTCCTTCTAAAATGGGATACTGTAAGGAGCAAAGAGCTGTTACAAACTTAAATTAAATGTATAAAATTGCAGCCCTAAAACCCACACCCCATTTTGTTGTATTCATTATATGACCTGTGTCTAATATAGCTGTCTTTCTAAAGTGATTGCACAAATTAAAAAAAGGTTGAATGAGTAGATATCTCAAATTAGTAGATATCTTAGATTAGACAAAATAGAGTAGAATAGATAAATAACTATGAAGCTCCCAGCAAAATATTCCATACAATCCTTGAAATATTCCATACAATCCTTGAAATGTTGCATAGTTAAGTTATAAGCTCTCATTTGAGAAAAGTACATTCAAGAGTGCTCCCAGTATCATAAATGTTGCAACTATATATGTGTGAACAATTTATAAAACCCCCAGGAAAGTAAATGTTTGGTTTTCAGATGTTTTGCCCATGATTTCGCATCTTTTGGTGCTCTCTAATCCTTCTCTTCTCCCAGACAGTAAGAATTTTTGCTGTCATATCTACTGTAATAATTTCAGTTCCCATTTGGTAAATTTAGGTGCATCCAGAGTGGTCAGATAGCTCCATTAACTTCTCTCCTTGTGGAGACTTCTAAGGTAATGTGACTATTCCCAATAAGAATAATAATAGGAATAAGGATATTACAAAACTTTAGTGTCATCATATCCCTAACACTATTACCACTGAATCCAATCTGCATTTTAAACTATTTCTGGCTTCACTGCCACTGGCTATATTATCATCATTCCTATCTCAAAGTTCCCCTATACCTCAAGAATATGCACTGCAGATGAATGATAAAATTATCATACAGCTCAGAGGGAAATACCAGGTAATTTTTCCAGCAAGTTGCTGACTAGTTGCAAGGGCTGAAAATAAAGAGCAGACCTTCCCAGCACGTCCAAGGGAATTGAAACCCAGAAAAGCAGGCATCCTTTGCTGACACCTTACAGAGGACAAGAAGAAATGAAAGGTTCTGTCTACAACAGTGAATGAAATAGAGCGCTGGTGGGGGCTTGAGCACAGAAATGTGGTCATCCATGCTGTTAGCACTCCAGCAGACAGCAAACTGCACTTTGAGACAAAGGTAGCCTAGGGTAGCAACACTATGTGTTTCTTTTTCCCTTATGATGTGCTAAGGACAGGACAGAAGACAGGGTTGACCTGATCAGCTAGCATTGCTCCTACACAGAACTGTCATTTGCATTGCACTGGGTTACAGTGCAAAATGCAATCAAAGGTGTGTTATTCTATCACCATCTGTTGGAACTGGAATGAAGGGAAGTGATGCAATCTTGTGTTGATAAGACAGCTGATAAGAAACCAGCAAGACGAATTCATTATCTCTCCCATGACCCATCCTCCCTCCAGGGAGGGGTTTTCTGCTAATGGCCCACTGAGTCCACTGACAAGCTTACATCATCCCATTGGAAAATGCTCCATCCAGGGGCAGGAGCCAAGCCTCAGATTTGGGACACCAAGGCGCCTTTCTTCGCTGGACTCTCAGAGGAAAACCAGGCCCATCTATTACCACTGGACTGCTACCAACACCCTGACCAACACGATATCAGGTTGTATTCTGACTTTGTCAGTGGCTTTCTTTCTTTTCTTCCTATTTCCTAATAAATTGTATTTCTGACTTGGAGTCTTTCACTGGTTTTGCTCTCAAACAAGTACAAGAACTCATGCCACTGTCTTTAACAAACAGTTCTTCAGATTGAACCTGAGAGTGCTATGGGTGCTGCCATCCCAGGTCACATCCAATCACACCATGGGTGATGCAGGAATGTGCAGAGGTTAGGAGATCTGCTACCACACCATATGTAATGAAAGTGAGAGCAAAGCCAGGCCGTGAAAATCATGCAGAAGTAACCTCTGGTGTCAGAGGCTTCAGTATCACCAATTATTCTGCTTACAAAAGAGAAAGTGAATGAAAAAGCCTTATCACTGTATGCATTTACTTGTTCATGAAAGAGACATCTGACAAAGGCATTCCACAATCAGGTAGAACGTTTTGAATTTAAACAAACTGGCCCAGAATACTCTGCAGTTTTCTAGAAGGAATAGCAAGGATAAAAGGAATAGTTTGGGATTTGAAATTTCTTTGCAAGACTGGGATGTATATGATCGAAATTCCATTTTTTGATGGGCTGCAGAAGAGAAGAGACTGTACTACTGTTTACATGTCTGTAGAAATCATGGAAATTTTAGCAAAAGTCTAAAACCAACAAGGTTTTCATAATTTTCTATGGGAGTTAGGATGTGAAGGTGTTGCTTTTGGTTTGGGATTTGAGTTTTTTGGGTTTGGGGGGTGGAGGGTAGGAGGGTTGTTTTTTTCCCTTAATAATGTACATATATTCAAAAGGATTTGTATGACTGCATTCTTGAGAAAGATGGAGGTTGCTACCCCTTTTTATGTGCCTGTCTTTACCTTGAGCTGAAAGACTAGGAAGAATGGACCCTGTTCGGCAGAAGAATGTTTGTCCCAGTGAATGGTCAATGAATCTTTCTCTCTGTTTCAAAGTCACTCTGAGAAAAACAAAGAAACTGCTTGTCTCTTCAGTTTGGTAGATTTTTTTAAAATGTTTTTTAACTACTGAAGCCTGGGCAAGGTGCAATCATCTTGAAGTAGCTCACCAGAAACTGGTGGAACCTCTGCCTCACTCATAGTTTGCTGTGGCTTAGCTGTTCAATATTTTGAAGATCAGAATCTCCAAGCCTCATCAAAGCCATTTGGATTCCTATAGAAATTCCTGGGTGTAAGTTAATCGGCTGAATACACAAAGTCAGAAATTATCTAAAGGTCTCTTGCAGACTTAAGCTCTAAGTACTTGTTTAATTAATGGCCCAAGCATTTGTGTATTCAAGCATAAACCAGGCAGATCGTTGTGGTTTTACTCAGTTGTGACCAAAATCAATGCAAAAGCAACTGATTTCACTTTGATTCATCCCTTCTCCCCAGATCTTGTCCTGAGTCTTTTTGTTTTCCAATAAATGAGCCTCCAATACAAAAATGAGTTTGAAAAGTGATTGCATTTCAGGCTACTTTAGTTCTGAGAGAAATCAACAAATTAAAAAGAAAATATTTCACATCCATCAGAGAAGCCTGAGAAAAAAAATGGAAAAATTACTGCAAACACTTAAAGAAAGAAAACAAACACACCTGTTCTTGAAATTATTTCATTTTATTTCATTTACAAATGAAATATGTATATTTCATTTACAAATGTGTATGGAATATATTTGTCAAAAACAAGCACAAGTGAAAAGCAAGTGATCAGCATATTTCTTATTTGTGTAAAATATAATACTCCAGGTTTATTCTAATCTTCTTATGAAACTTCTAGTAAGGTTTTTTACTTATAAAAGTAAAATTTATTTCTTTTTATTTACTATAAATAATCAAAAGACATTACTTATATAATTTTAAATGTAGTCTTTAAATGTAGTGTAGCTATAATATAGTATATTGAGTGCATTTAGCTTTTTTCTGAAGACAGGTGCACACAGAAATCAGCTCTGCCCTCACTTCAATGCTTCATCAGGACCTCTTTGTGAACAGCTGGTGCTCAGAACTGCTGGTGAAGGAGCAGGAGAGGGCAGACATCTGCTGTGCTGCATGAGCAGAGAGAGCTCGCTCTTACAAGTATCAGTTTTCTTACTGCTGAAGGGAACATAGATTTGTGTGACCATCTGCCCAGAGTTTTGATCTGCAAACAAACACTCAGTCTTCCGCCTCCATTATGCACTTGAAATCTTGAAATTAGTGACTCCACTCCAATTGCTCTAATATTAATTTGTTTCCCACTCAGAATGCTAAGGTTTGGAAGAGTAGTGTCAAAGTCTAACTTCGAGACATATCACAAGTTCTTTAGCCCTCCATTTGTCGATCTGATGTTACCAAAGACCAAAAAGATAAACAAAACAAACAAAAAACTCAACACCCCCACAAAACCCCACCTTTTAAAGTGATGATAATTAGACAGTGCTCAGGAAAGATTAGGAGAAGGCATAGGGAAGGCTACTGAACCAGGTTGCCTAAATTTTTACTGCCTTACTTGACATGTGTTTTCCCTGCTGAGATATGCTTATAGCAGATGACATGAAGCAGAGATAGAGTGTAAATGCTATCCCTGGGTTTTATAAATGTGTTTTCACTTTATCTGAGCATCATAAATACACGCTAAAATCAGCATTGTTTCTTCCCTGTTTCCTTCAGAATTGCAATAAGGGTGGACTTGGTATAAGTCTGCTGTATTTTACCTTTTCTATTTTCTATTATGTTCACACTAAGGTGTAAAATATGAGTAAAGTCAGAAATTGCAGTAGGAGTAACATGTACCAAAACTCTCTTACTAAGCAAAGATACAGTGTATATACCATGGAAAATGGTTTATCAAAGGTAGATTTAGGAACTGATGTTATAGAAAGTTATTTGTACAAAGACCCTGGAAAACTATATCATCATAAAGGTGGGTCAATAGATTTAAAGAATTTAGGAAAAACTGATGCGTTCTTTGTGTTAAAGCAATTTACTCTGTTATGGGTCACAGGGAAAACGTTGGAGATAAATTAAAGGTAATAGCACTTCAGTGAAGGGTGATTCTTACAAAAATGTCAGGTTATGCTGGGAATATAAGGCGAGCAGTTCTTGCACAGCTTCCTTATTTTCAGATGCTACACCCCCACATAAAGACAAGAGGCTGATTTTCATGTGTTTTGGGCACATGCTGAAACATATTTATAGTTTCAACCAGCTTTGTGACAAATCAATGGAGAGGAAAAAAAATATAAAGTATCATCGATGTAGAATATAAATAAAAGGAATATAAGTATAAAGCCTTAAACTAATCTGTTTGGAGAAAATAAATATTTTAATAGAAAATAAACTGATTTGTATTTTATTAATATATCTGACTTTATATATAGCTTTGCAGAGGGACAAAGGAGATATATATTCCATACTTAAATCAAAGCCATGAACTCATGGAATATCTGGATGCATTTCATTGCAAAAATCCATTTCTTTCTTCGTAATTTCTTCCATTTTTAGGAAATAAGACAGTCTTAGAAATATAGAGAAAACTTTAGAACTTTTATAACTCTAAGTTGCTTTCTAGAATGAAAGTCGTGTAATAATCTCAATAGAAGTACTGAATTTTAAGCAATTATAGAACAAGAAGAAGAGTTAATGTTTCTTGCTTAAAAAAACTTAAAAAATAATGGTATAGAAAGATTGAATTCAGGAGGAAAAAAATCTGGGCAGGTCATTCAGCCATTGCTATTAAACTAGTGAGGGACTTTGTGGGATAAGTCATATACTTCCTAAAGGTGAATGCAATACCTCTCACTCTGAAGGACATAGTTTAGAATTCGGTACCAACCTACTGCCACAGTAGATGACATTCCAGAAGGCAGGCAAAGACCTATTTTTCTCCTCTGAAAGACAACACCTCAAACATCAAAGTGATTGCTTGTACTCCACGCAGTCATAAAATAATAAGATGAGTGGAAATTAGAAATAAGAATGATGAATGGATGCTCATCTGGATCTCCCACCATGAAATCAATTTTACCCTAGACATAGGCACACCTGTATTTGGAAAAAATCCAAATTTAAGCAACCACAAGTTCTTCCTTACTTTTTTAGCCTTCTTTTCTTATGCATTTCTACCATGTCTAAAGCACTCTCCCTCACAGGAATTATTTACTATTTGCCTAGATCCCCTTTCTATTCATAGCCACTTGATTCCCAACTGAAGTACAAGGATTTTTAAACCCTATAAAATTAAGAGTTTCTGCATGGTACCACAGGAAGTTATAAATCCGCACATATCTGCACTCTTGCTTTCTTAAGCTCTTCATTAACCTGATACTTGCATTAGCAGAAGATCCAAAGGCCAAAGGAAAAAAAATTTTGTTTGGATAGGGGCGTTGCAGTGGGACTTAGGTTACCTCAGACAAGGACAGGTTATTAAGACATGTTTTAAAAGCAGTTGTGGGAGACAGCTTCATATTGTGAAGGTATCAACATTTCCCTAAACTCATATTTCCTAGACAGTCTGTCCTGTCTCTGTGTGAATTCTGTTAAGAAATGAATCAGTTCTGATGGTCCATTGCAGAATCTCAATGTAACTGTCAGAAGCATCAGGTAGTACATAAACTGTCACTAAGGACCATAAGCTTTAGGAAACCTTAAATGCACATAAAGAGATTTGAGGCATTCATGTTTCAGCATGAACATAATGTACCAGCTGCAGTTTGCCAACATCTCTTTACATCTTAACAGAATATCTCTGTCATGACCAAATGTGGCCTCGGTGTTTTTCCAGACATTGAGTATTTTATGATAGTTGGCTTTTTGGTAAACTTCTTCCCCTTCTGGTATCTTTTACTCCTTTTCTAACCACTCTTCTAAATGATACAATGATAACAGTCCTGGGCAAAAATTCAGTCTTCTTCGTCAATCCTTTCAATTGATTTTTCATGATAGGAAGAAAATCTCCCATTTCAATGTAGAATCATAGAATGGTTTGGGTTGGAAAGGAACTTAAAGGACATCTAGTTCCAACCTTCCTCCTTTTTCTCCACCATAGACAGAGATGCAACCCACTAGATCAGGTTGTTAAGTTCACATTCAACCTGGCCTTGAACACTTCCAGAGATTGGGCAAATTCCTAGGCAGCTTGTTACACTGCCTCACCACCTTCTGTGTAGAATAAATTTTCAGGTTTTGTTCTTGTTATGGGTTGTTGGGGGAAAATGAGAGAAATCATGACACTTTGGAAAATGACAGCTTTTTGTAGTGGTAATAAGTCCTTTGGAAAGTACTTTAGGCTTAGCTTTAGGGTGTGGGGAAGAGTCTTGCAGCTGGCATCAATGGATCTTCTTGAAACCAGAAGGATGTTGAGGAAAAGTTTTAGACTCTGTGTTAATAAGTGGTCAAAAACCAAATCCAAACCTAATCATCACAGTAAGAAAATCACTGAGACACAGGGAAAAAAAAGTTTTTGAGGCTAGTGATTTAGAAGTACATAATTTTCCTGCATTGTGTATGTTGCCAGAAATACAGGTCAGGAAAATATTCCATAAATTTACTAGACAAGTCTTTTCTCTCAGACTCAGAGATGAAAAGATCTAGCTGGCTCTTTCCTGATTGTGTAACATGTGTCCCTGGATCAAATGGTGACTATTGTAGTGTTTGTAAGAAATACAGATTAAAAACCAAAAGTTAGTAAAATATCTTGCAAGATGCAGTGTTTCTCCATACTCCATCCTATAAATTTTTTGTTTTACTATACCATATACCAAGGGAAAAAAATATCACAAGAAAACCATCTGGGTAATCTGAGTAGAAAGTTGAAAAGGAGATGTCATCTGAGAGTTTTGTCTCAAAATTGTGCCTTTTGTACATACTGACTCTTACTGAATTCCACTAAACATATTTTTTTTCCCTTCCACACAGAATCACTACAGCTACAGAAGCTCTCTGCATCTCAGTGGAGAAAAACAGGCTTAAAACTTACCACTGTTGGAACAAAATCCATGACTCTTCTTCCTCTTAAGTACTTTGTTTATTATCTACGTTTTTATCTCTTTCCTTCTAAATTACTGATTCTTGACATCTCTTTATGCACAATGGATGTCTCAGCAGATAGGCCTGTGAATGCTTTCATCCTATGCACTCATTTCTTGAACAATAAACTAAGAACATTTTGTGTGCTGAGAAATGTGCACTTCATTATCTTGAGATAAAGGAAACTGAATTCTGGCATAGCAAGAACTAAACACTGAGTACAAACAAAAGATACAGATAGAGTTTACTCCTTCAATTGCATTTTAAAGAATATAGAACTTTTAGTCCTGGAAAGTTTGATAAGGTAGATATCCAAAATAAATTGATGATTGATTGCAGACTGATATAGGTTGTAGTGTTGGAAGTGAGGTAGACATTTTAAATTTCCTCTTTAAATACTGTAATCTTGCCTTTGCCAATAATCCTGCTGATATTCTCTTTGCTCTTTAGCCACATTCACTTTTGGCTCCTCTCATGTTTTTCCTGCCCAGTTTGTTTAAGAGAAATGGAAATTGCCTGGATTACAACACGCAGCCAGCATCATGCCTGGAGCCAAACTTTTTTATCTGAGTGTCCCCTGCACCTCCTGTGAGCTCTGTCCAGCTGCAGAGTCCACACAGCTGTATGCTTTAAATACCAGTCATCATAATAGTAATGGTATATTCAGTACACTGTGAAGAAATAACATCAACCAGATTGTTCCTCTTTGCTTGTCTAGTCAATAAAGTTTAAATAATATCTAATTCAAATACAATACTAGTCCATAAAAATTATGGATAGGAAATACATCATACTTAAATTATCTGTCTATTCTTTGGAAAAGAAAGATCTGTAAATCTTAGAACAAACCTGCATGTTACCCAGCACTTTTATGCCTTCTACTTTTGAGAAACATAGAAAGTTCGGCCTTGCTTACAGGACACTCATACTTAAAGACACTGAATAAAATCTCAGTTTTTTTACACTTACATGCCATAGGACTGCTGAGAAATTTTCTATTGCTCCTTGGAAGGTTAAAATAACTTTTGAAATGCACCATTGGACCCAAAATAAAAGTGTCAGCATGTAATAAATACGAACTACAGTATTTACAGTTTACCAGGTATTTTTCCTTTATTGTCTATAAATATTGGTACACTTCTTTCAGATTTCAGAGCTATTGTGCCCCAATAAGGTTCTTTGCCTGTAATAGAAGAAAAAAAGCAATATTTACACAAATTATGTGCAAATGTTATGCATTACCTGTGATTACATGATGAATTATTGAAGGATACTTTCACAAATATTCCTCATTAAATGTTCACCTTGTTGATTTTAAAATACAAATAAATTTGAATGTAATGCCCTCACAACATTAAGGCTTTCAGAGACAGACCATAATAACCGTACAAAACAAAGACTGGAACTCTGAAAACAAATTATTACTTGGGAGTCCAGTCACACTACAAGGCAGCTGCATCATATCTCCCTTATGCTGTATGCACCAGCATTTCACTAATCATAAATAAGTTGCAATAGCATTGTTTTCTGCTTTAAACTCTCCAATGCAGTTGCTCTGAATGATATTGATCACTGAAAGTCATTCTAAAACTAAGCATGAGAGAATCACATCAATAATCAATGATGTTGATTCACAATGTCCATCATTATAAAATAAAATAATATCTTGTACTAGGAGGATTTTTTGTGTATATATAATGCATAAATATTTAATGATGGGCAGAACCTAGAAACCAGAACTTCAGTCTCCTTCATGTAATAACCGGCCTCCCAAAGATCTTGAATCAAAAAAAGTGAAAAGTGAAGAAAAGAACAAAAATTAATAAGAAAAAAATGTCCAATATATAAATTATTGAGCTGCTGTGTAGACACCCAGGCAGTGCAATAGATGCATTGTCATTTTCTGGTAATAGGGAAACATAACCGTGTTACTGAAAAAGAATTCCCAGACAAAATCTTTGCTCATGCACTTTCCCAGGCACTTTCATTCATGCATTTGTGGTGTTGCCTTGACGCCTGATGCAGAGTCACAGTTGGTCAGTAACATTGTCAGAGAAGGGCAGCGCTTTCTGATGCATAATTTACAATATTGCTGATGTATCTTTTTTCACTCCTCTGTACTGAAATGAAAGATCATTTCATGTAATCTAATCCTGGGATATCCAGGCAAGATTTCATATCTTAACCTATACTTCCATGACATTTTTGGTTTTCCTTTTTGTTTTTTTTTTCCTTTCTTTTTAATTAATACACTATTCAGAGAGCTTTTAAACTTATTCAGAACTCAGATATACTTTAAATGTTGTGATATATTCTTGCTGAATTAAAGCTATCTAGCCTATTTGATTTAATCAATTGAGATTTTTAAGTGCATCATAACTCTGTGCACAGAGACAACATTCATAAATCAGCAGAGAGTCTAAATTAATTGCCACAGGTAGCACTCTGCCAATAGCACATGTAATTAACTTTTTGTTGTAGAGAGTGGAAGATCAGAAAGGTGCTTGCTCATTAATGAGAGAAAGATAAATGAGCATATATGATAAAACTATTAGAATGCTTGCAAATATTCCAAAGCTACATTCAGCTT